>JAAEAF010003477.1:0-29007 GCA_011037195.1 Triatoma infestans
CGGAAAAGTACCAGTGCCGAGTCAGCAAAGGCTGCTTTCATATAAATACAGCCACCGACCAGCAGGCAGGCAGTTCTCCACTCACCACCAGATAGTTCACATCTAATTTCATACATAATCAATTGTGCAATTATTATTATTATTATTATTATTATTATTGTTGTAACTCACCACCAGATAGTTCACATCTAATTTCATACATAATCAATTGTGCAATTATTATTATTATTATTATTATTATTATTGTTGTAATTTCTAATAAAACTCTTTTTTTAAAAAGGCTAGTCAGGGTTCTTGTAACATAACTGGCGCCCGAACAGGGACTGCGAAGGCTCAAGTCTAGTGCGACCACTTGTCTCACTTGCGACCACTTGTCTCACTTGCGACCATTTGTCTCGAAGAAGACTTGAAGCTCCCACATCAGTGGCTAATTCGCAGCACCCCCACCTACAAGAACCAGGACCATCCTCAGAAGCAAGAAGAAAGGCAAGCTGGCGAATCAACAGCAGCGAACTAAGGTTGTAAGTAGCTCATCTATCATTAAACCTTCCAAATTAGTACTCCCCAAAGAAACTATCCCTGAAATGGCCCAAATAAATTACAAAATCTCCAAAGAAGACTATGACCACATCCCCTACTTTGACGGAAACCCTTCCGAGTTAGCGTTCTTCTGCGAGATTGTTGAGAGTGCTTTCGCTACTGTCTGCGCAGAAAATATAGTCGAAAGGGACTACAACCATAACATTCTATTTATAAAAGTAAAAAGTAAATTGGTAGGGCCCGCTAGAAATATCCTTCTCTCTAACAATGTGGACCACTTACTAAATTTATTAAAACACTTAAGAGAAAGTTTTGCCGACTCGAGGTCTTACGAGATATTAAAAGATGAAATTTTCCAAACGAAAATGCATGCTAGAGAGTCTCCCATTGACTTCGTCAATAGGATACAGGAATTGCGCAATTTGGTTTATATTAGACTTAAACTGGACGGACTCACAGCAGACACACTAAAACAAATAATAACAAGAGTAGACAAAGAAATAATCTTTCATGTCTACAAATGCTTGCCTCCGACATTAAGCAACCATATCATGATATTCGACCCCAACACTCTAGACGAAGTACGGAGCATAATTTATAACAAATGTTCTTTTATCGTAGCTAACCTGAATTCTTCCAAAAGGCCCAACCAACCATTTCGAAAACCAAACCAGTACAACCAATACCAACAACCTTACAGACAACCATACACTTACAGACCAAGCCCACAACACTTCGCACCACGCGTCCCCATGGCTCAAGCCCCTAGCTACCAGTACAAACCAATCGAATATAATCCCAAACCTATAGAGCCTACTCCCCAGACCTCTCGTTATCAGTCCCAACCTCAACGACCGAACGTCGGACAATCCTACCATCCGAATCACCCAAACAATCCTGAACACCCCTTCAATCGACCCAGACTACCCCCTGGTTACTTCTCGCAAAACACTGTGTCTATGCGTACCGCGGGCAGACCCAGGTTCAGAGATTACATCTCACCGCATGAACTGACTCACTGTCAGCAGGAAAATTATTCGGAACCCGACAAAACATACGATGACAGGATTTCCCGACTAGAAAATTCTCTTGAAAAAATCACTGAAAAATTTGATCATTTTTTAGACGTTGGCCACGGGAGCCAAGAAGGCCCCCCGAATACAATTTAAATCTAGTGGACAAATCTCTCCCGCACTTCGAAGACAGACACGGACGAAAATGGCTCGTTGACACCGGATCAGCCGAGAACTACAAAAATCCTAGCGTTGTCCCGACTGACGTAACACTATCTAACGACCCATTCATAATAACGACACCCGCAGGTAAAAAGAAGGGAGAACAATCTTGCACCCTCAATATACAAGATACTTTTCACGTAAAGTTAGACACTAAATTCCACCTCTTCCCCTTTTCAGACAAATATGACATTTTACTAGGACATAAGACCATGCAAGAACTTGGCGTGAGCATCGACTTAAACAAAAATATCCTTTCTTACCCTCAGGGTACGATCCCCTTAAAATTTACACTCGACATCCCGGAAAATAGACTAAACGAAATAAAATTAGAACAGGGAGTTAATTTTATAGAACTTCCGATAAAAAATAAAGAGTTAAAAAACGGATTAATTAACGAGAATATAAAATTAAATGATAAGGTCACAATTAAAGAAGGCCTCTATAGTGTTAAGAATAATAAAATCTTATGCGAAGTTGAATCCAAAGAAGTCATGGCCATTTGCCCTGAACCTATGGATGTCGACGAACCGCAGGAAATTAGTTTAAGCGTACCGGACGTAGTAATGACCAATTGTCCCGAAATGTCCGACGAACGTAGGTTAAGAGAAATAAAAAACGAAATTCCTAAACTAATAAGAACTGAGCACATGAACTCAGAGGAAAAAGATAAAGTAATAAAACTAATAAAAGACTACCCCCAAATAATCAAAAGAGAGCATGACAAACTAAGCTGCACGGACTTACTGAAACATAAAATTCGAACGACTGACGAAAACCCCGTATACACGCGAAATTACAGATACCCGGAAATATATCGGAAAGACATACAGGTTGAAGTGGACAAACTACTAGAGAATAAAATAATACAGCATTCGAATTCCCCTTACAACAGCCCAATCTGGGTAGTACCAAAGAAACCAGACGCTTCCGGTAAAAAGAAAATCAGAATGGTTATAGACTATCGCAAACTTAACAACAAGACGATCGAAGACAAATTCTCCCTTCCGAATATTGAAGACTTATTCGGTAAAATAGGACGCGCGACATACTTCTCAGCAATCGACTTGGCTTCAGGGTTCCATCAAATCGAAATGGCCCCCGAATCAGTCCCCAAGACAGCATTCTCGACGGAAAGTGGACATTACGAATTCCTGCGCATGCCTTTCGGGCTTAAGAATGCGCCTCCCACATTCCAAAGGGCCGTAAATTCCCTCTTTTCTAGGATCCCTAACGTACTAGTATACATGGACGACATCATTATTTTTTCGGACAGCTTAGACGAACATATAAAGCACCTTAAGACGGTCTTTGACAAACTCAGACAACACAATCTAAAAATTCAACTTGACAAGACGGAATTCTTCAAACGCGAACTTCTCTTCCTAGGACACATCATCTCTGACAAGGGATACAACCTAACCCGGCCAAACTAGACGCCATCGCTAAATTTCCACTTCCCAAGACGCAGAAACAAATCAAACAATTTCTTGGACTCACCGGCTACTACCGTAAAATGATTAAGAACTACGCCAAAATAGCAAGACCCCTGACTCTCTCACTAAGAAAAGACAAGGACATAGTAATTGACGATAGTTACATACAAGCCGTTGACACCCTAAAATCCCTCCTACAGAACAGCCCTATCCTACAATTGCCTAAATTCAATAAACCTTTCACCCTTACAACAGACGCCTCCAACTACGCGATAGGAGCCGTCCTATCACAAACATTGACGGAAAAGACCTCCCCATATCCTTTGCCTCCCGCACATTAAACAAACAAGAAGAGAATTACTCTACAATAGAGAAAGAATTATTAGCTATCGTTTGGGCGTGCAAACATTTCAGACCTTACATATACGGACGTAAATTTATCATACAGACGGACCACAAACCTCTACAGTGGCTACATAATCTAAAAGAACCGAACTCTAAACTTATCCGCTGGAAATTACAACTAGCCGACTTCGACTTTGACGTTAAGTACGTCCAAGGAAAGACTAACGTAGTAGCAGACGCACTATCACGAAACCCACCAGAGGAACAACACCTTAACGCCCTAGAAACCGCCTCTCCAAACCCAGAAGAAGTCCTAACTGAATTCCTTTCTGCCCCTTCACCTGAAAATAGCGACGACGTCCTAGAAGACTTAGCCAGAGCCCTTAACATTAACGCCGAAGACGACAACGGAAACACTACCGCCGAAAACGAAAACATTAACGCCGGAGACGATAACGAAAGCCTACAAACCCAACACTCTCAGGAATCCTCTAACAGCCAAATTAAAGTAATTGACGACAGAACCCGCTGCATTAACGTGGAAAAATTCCAAATTATTCTAACTAGAGGCAACCCCGAGACGAAAATTCCGATCAACAGACCTTTTAATAAAACGCGTTACAATTGGTACACCAGGTACCCCTACTCTAACGACATAGACGAATACTGCTTAGAATACTTACAACCAAATCATACGTACGGCGTCCTGTGTTCCCCTCCTATCGAAGACTCCCTTGACGAACAGATCTATGACCAAATCTTTGCCCACCTGTCCGACATAATAAAAGACAAATTCCCCACAGTCAAAATTAAACGCTACTATACAAAAAGACTAGACATAACCGACCCCGCGGAACAAGAAGAAACTATTCAAAATTATCACGTTGGTAAAACTGCACACCGTGGCATACACGAGGTATACAGATCCCTAACTAAACGCTACTACTGGCCAAAAATGTTAGAACAGATAACAAAAGTAATAAACAACTGTTCCCTCTGTAAGGAAGTTAAGTACGAACGCCGACCAATTAGACAAGTTTACGAAATCACCCCCACTCCTTCCAAACCTTTCGAGAGACTACAAGGAGACATACTACACTACGACGGAAAGCAAATTTTCACTATGATAGACTGTTTTTCAAGAAAACTGTATGGTTATCTAATCAAAACGGCATCCGCAAATGAAATTGTCAATTCACTAGAAAACTACCTCAGCATATTCCCGTGCCCCAAAACGATTCAATTTGACAATGGTACGGAATTTAAAAATGGACTGGTAGAGAATTTCTTAAAATACAATAACATAGAAACACACTTCACGACCCCTAACCACTCAGACTCCAACGGACTGATAAACCGAGCACACTCAACCCTCATAGAAATTATGAACATAGTAAATAGACAAAAGAATTGCCCCATGTACAAAACTCTAAGACTAGCATTAATAGCGTACAACAACTCTATAAACTCTAACTTGACTATGACACCTAATGAAATTACTTTCGGGATACAGTCCAATACATACGCAGAAGACCTAATTCTAGAACAACGAGTCAAAGAATATCATGATGACAAGGAGTTAATAGCTCGCGTAATAAAGGAAAAAATTGATAAAGAAAAAGAGACCCGTACAGACAAACTAAACAAAACTAGGGAAAAAATCGAAATACCAGAGGGAGAAATATTTATTAGGGATAAGCAATACGGAAAAGCTAAACCCAAATTCAAAAGAGGAAATTATTCTAGGGAAACTAAATTAGCTACAGTACAAAGGAAATCTTTTAAAGTACATCCTAATCTATTAAAAAGACCTAGAAAATTTACACAACAAACTCTTCCTGTTACAGATAAGAACGATGAATCACGCATCCCACATACTAACGGCAATAATACGCATACTGCAACTGCTGACGGCGGGGAATGTAGCCGACACTTTACAGATAACAGATCTGAGTCTGGGCCCGGGAATTCTGCCAGTGACGCATAATCCAGTTTACGTAATAGATAAATATTATACTTTTATACACGTTACTGACGTACAACTAATAGATATGGAATTAGATAAAATTTATCACATTATTGGCACTACCTATCAGCACAACCGGACAGCACAGATAAAATCACTCTTTAAATATTATCACTATCTTCGTAACAAACTCGACCATTTGACAGTTAATAAATCTCGGCCTAAACGCGGACTAATTAACGGCCTAGGTAAGGCCATATCCTGGCTAACCGGAAACATGGACAGTGACGACAAGGAAAGGTACGACAAAATTATAAACACGATCGAACGTAACAGTTTTCACCTCCAAAACAACCTAAAAAGCCAGATGGCAATAAACAAAAAGGTAATCGAAGAATTCAATCACGACATACAAATTATACGGACTAACAATGACCAAATGACTACCTTCTTCTCCAACCCTATAATCAGCCAAGTTGAGCTAAATCAACAATTCAATTCGATTCTCTTTAACTTGATCCTTCTTGCCAACAAGATTGACGACGTGGAAAACTCTCTAGAATTCTGTAGGTTAAACAGCCTACATTCTAGTATTTTCTCTCTTAAAGATCTCGAGTCATTACAAAAGTCCCACAATATCACGTTCATAACAGCAGACATCGAGGCACTCTGGCAGTTAAGCAGGATACACTGCTCAATAAAAACCTGGAGTATCTACTACTTCATTAGCGTTCCCCTAAAAACCTCCTCCTTCGAAATGTACTTCCTCTTATCCTACCCTGTAGAAAAAGACAACCACCTTATGACAATTCATGTCCATCCTCCTTTGATCCTACGCCTCCAAGATGAGTTATTTACAGCCACCTGTGAAGACATCAACGGTGATATCTATTGCCGCAACAAGACCATCATCCAGGACGACTGTATTCGCCAGATCATATCCAACATCAACCTCTCAGCATGCAAGACAATATACACGTCAAGCGCGCCATTCATTAAGTATATCAACCTCATAGACCACTTCCTAACTTTCAGAACCAACAGAATAGTAATAAACAAGGACCGCCACAACGACACCATGTTCTTAACTAATACTAGCCTAATAAAACTAAACCAAGGTGAGACTCTACTGGACAGCAAAGCAATACCAAATATACAAAGACTCAAGGAGCGTCACAATCACTGCACAAGTATTCTCACACACCAACAGAAATATATCCTTCGAAGACCTCCACAGGATCAATTTACAGATGGAACCACTGGAGCTGCTAGAGGACGTACCCAGTGGCACGACACACCTCTATTACCTTATCATCCTCCCAGTACTCCTACTACTGTCGCTCCTCCTGTATGTTTTCTATGTCCTCAGAAAGAAGGCTAAACCAGGATCGACAGAAGGAGACCAGCTAAGACCTACACCACTACAAATCTACCCTGGACTTCCATGCCAGTTGTCGCAGGAGCTCCAAACTTAAGGAGGGAGGAGTTATGACACATCTCTCGGAAAAGTACCAGTGCCGAGTCAGCAAAGGCTGCTTTCATATAAATACAGCCACCGACCAGCAGGCAGGCAGTTCTCCACTCACCACCAGATAGTTCACATCTAATTTCATACATAATCAATTGTGCAATTATTATTATTATTATTATTATTGTTGTAATTTCTAATAAAACTCTTTTTTTAAAAAGGCTAGTCAGGGTTCTTGTAACATAACTTGGCTGAGAATTTTTTTTTTTCAAAATCAATTTGAATGGATTGGCTAGAAATGTTTTGACCATTTGCACTTGAAGTTGAAATCATATCTATTATATGAGTGAGTGTTGGATGGATTCCTAGATAGCGATTTTTGAGGTAAAACTCGACATATGGCACATAACCTACTGCTGCGATAGAACGTGATTAAAATAGATTTAACAGATATTTTATTGATAATATAAAAAGGTTTTTTGGCTTTATACTCCATTCACTGGATCTCCTATCCAGGATTTTCACTCAAGAATTATATATGGTCGGCAAATAAACGTGAAACTTATATAAACACATACTAAAGATTTGGTGAAATTATAGTGTGAATTAATTGATGACTGTAGAATGGCCAGAGCTAACTGAATTCTTCTTAAGATACATTTTTTCACAAATAAAACGATTAAGATGAATATACTTTACCCGGGTACCTATTTAATTCTAATCGCTTCTGCTGCAGTGGATAAGCCTCGTGAATCTTTCGTTCCGTATTAATATTTCACAGGATGGGTTAGCAAGTCTCACTACCAGTCTCTAATAACATTATAGATGACTTGAATTTGATGCATTCCAGCATAATATCGAAGCAATTTATAAACGAAAATAAACCTTGAGTATGAAGTTTAAGTGTATTTATATTAAATTTATGTTATGTATGCTCTTTATGATATATAAAACCAATGCTGGCTTTAATGACGGCTGTCCAAGGAAATTGGTGAACCAAAATAAGAAGCTATGAAGCGTAATCGATGAAGCTATTATTTAAAGTTATTTTTAAAAAAGTTAGAAGCTAATATTTAATAACAATTATAATAAATGAGGCCTAAAAAAACTGATTTTAATCCACTTTATTTCTATTTCAAAACATTAAACGTAAAAATATAAAACCTCACAAGACCGCAACATATGCATGCAATATTTATACCATAACTTTAGATTAGACTGGGGAGGGCCACGCCTCATTCCACTGCGACCTACATTAAGAGGTCTATTGTGGATCCCCTGGGTTAACAGCACATCCTTCAGCTTTGCTCTCTTGATCAGGCCTAGCAAAGCTGAAAGTGGCTGCTCATGAAAAGCTCGTGGCTTCGGGATTACTAGTCCTCAGTTGAACAAACCTTGTTCTTGCCAGTCCGGCACACTAGCAAAGGATGTGCACCGGGGTTTCCTCCTCGGTCCTGCAGAAACAGCATAATGGGTGGTCTGTAAGTAATAAATGGTGCATGTGCATATTCAGCCTAGAATGCCCTGTTAATAGACCCACTATTAGCCCTATATCCCTTCGGCTATGCCTCAGTAGGTCCTTGGTAAATTTAGGCAAATGTCTCTAAATGAAGAGTTTCGCCTGCCTCTGCCCTGGCATTCTTTCCCACCATCGCAGACGCTGGTCTTCTATCCGTTTCTTGATACAAGCGTGAATAAGACTCCTGGGTAATCCGCAGATGGGTTCGGGGCTTACAAAGGTATCTTCGGGCCGTCCCGCGCAAGGGCGTCCGCCCTTTCGTTACCAAGGAACCCCGCATGGCTCCTCACCCAGGCGAGTGTCAGCTTATTCTGAACACCCACCTCGGTTAGGGCAGATAGGCAGTCCCACACCAGTCTTGAGATTATTAGTTGTGAGGAAAGTGCCTTCAGGGCTGCCTGACTATCGGAGTATATGGCCACTAAAGCTTGCCTTATAATCTCCTTAGCGCAGAGTTGTAACGCCACAACTTCGTCCTGACAGACCCCCTAGGCTGGCCTTAATCTTAACTTTTTAAGCCTGCCCCCATAGACCCCCGCTCCGACCGCACTCGGAGTTTTAGAGCCGTCTGTATACCACACCGAGTTACTGAGCAGAGGGGGATCCCTGTCCCATTCATCCCTGATCGGTATAACAATGTGGAAGTTCCTTTCAAAATAAAGCTTGTGTCGGCAGGCATGCCAAGTACCTGGTCAGCTTCAACTTCTTCTATCACTCTCTGGTTACCAGAATCATGCCTAGAGGTGATAGGAGCTGCAGGAGGTTATCAATTCCCATTCTGGTTTCACCTTGAATGAGAAGATGCAACGGTGGTAAGTTAAGGAGGACCTTCCAAAGCCGCAGTCGGGGTGGTTCTCATGGCCCCCTTAGGCATCAGCTACCCCACGGCCCCCCTCTGCAGAGTCTTGGTCCACCATACACCGACCCATACGTTATCATGGTATAAATCCAGAGGGTCAGGTTGAGGCACAAGGCTAGAGGCTATGAAGCGTAATCGAGGAAGCTATTATTTAAAATTATTTTTTAGAAAATTAGAAGCTAATATTAAATCACAATTATAATAAATGAGGCCTAAAAAAACTGAATTTAATCCACTCTATTGCCATTTCAAAACATTAAACGTAAAAATATAAAACCTCACAAGACCGCAACATATGCATGCAATATTTATACCATAACTTTAAAAATCACTGAAGAGGATTTCATTTTTTTCTTAAATGATTATTGAGGATACTTTATTACAAGTTGAAGAAATTTTGAGTGCTTCAACGACTGAGTTTTTTCAAGAGCATTAGTAAACTTACCCAAGAAATAGAAAAAAAAAGAAATTGACAAATAATGATGTCAATATTGTAACGTTTTTCCCTCTAAACTAGCTATTGCAACTATTTATAAGTGGGTTCGTATAGATAAAATACTCTAATAATGAAAACACCAATTTATTACTATAAACAATAAATTACAAAATACAACACTTAATAATACATTTTGTTCACTTTTTATACACTTTCCACAAACGTACACTTCGGGTGCAACTAGAAAACTTCAACTCTCTGCGGTCCCACTATTTATACCGTGGAGAATCTTCTAGATCCATCCAGAAATAACTAGAGCGCGTCGCCAGCGCTTCCTAGCGGCCGCTAAGAGAACTTGAGGTTCCTATTCCACTCCTGCCAGTGGTAGATGGCACCACTGGCTGCGTTACAATATGATTGTGACGGGTTTTGGAAAATTGGAACTTACTGGAGATTTACTGGAGAAATCCGTCCGTGGATTAATACAAACAAACGTTTGGCCTTTATTGCAATAGGTTTCTTCAGTATAAAATCCACATGGGTGTTGAGTTAACAATCCCTGAAAGAAGGTATACAGATGGGTCCTACGTAATGGTTTATTCATTAGCTCTTTATCCGTAAAGGTCCTTCATAAACATTTGATACGTAAGTGACCGCAATTATAGTTAAGAACAGGTAAGATACCAGTAGAATTGTAATTGTTATGTTATGGGGGTTGAATAATTTAAGGAGTGAGATAAGTTGTTCGTTTCTTATTCTGCTCTTTTTTATTGTGGATCACATTCTTCTAGTTTCTAATTGATCCACAATGAAGAAGAGAACGAGGGACGAAGCCAAGAAGGGCATGATAAATAAAGCTATTGATCATGATGTTCAAAATGGGTGAAACAAACTAATGACTCGGTTTCAACTTGGAAACTTAAATATTATGAACGAGAATGGCCGTGGATATCAAAAAGATCAAAAAGTGAAGTGACATTTAGAAAAATTAGATCATATAAAACTCCATCATAATGAACATTTAATTTAATCAGGAATACAACTTTTTTAATGATATTAAATATCCGACGAGTCATATCTAAAAATTATTCTTAAAAAGTTTCAAAAAAAAAAACACAAAACAATTCAATAAAATGAACCAAGAATTTTTTTTAAATTGCCTTTTGAATTCTAAAATTATGTTAAAAACATAAAATACAAATTTATAAAGAATGAAAAACTTGAGACCGTATCAACAGAATACAAGTTTGAATAGCACTCATTACAAAATATAGAACCACTTTCTCAGTAATACTTTATAATTTGAAATATATAATATGTTTGTACGATAGGGCTGGTCTTGTTTTCTTACTTCTTTGCTTTTCATTCTTCCTCTATGTTACTTTGGAAAGAAACTTTTTTTCTTCTAAGCCAACTTCTATCAGCTTGGACTTATTGATTTATATAGCTACGCTTGTATTTCTTTTCCCCCTTTAGTATTATTTATAATGCAAGCAAAGTGAAAACTCTAATTTTATGCGTGACTTCAGATTAGGGTGTTAGCACGCGGAAAATGCTCACAATATTAACGAATGTTATTGATAGGGAGGGGGGGAGCGTCGACGAAAGCATAACTAGTTATTAGACCCAAGTATACTTAAGCAGAAAGGTGAGCTAGCGCCTCCAAAATTCAGAGATTCTTAGACCAAGAAATAGACAAAATAAGTCTAGAATTCCGTCGAGTATTTAAATTGCAAATGACAAATACTTCTACATAACATTGAAAAATTCAAACTAGGGAAAGGTGAAAAATTCTCAACGTACTGCTACAAAAAATGAAATTACTGTTTTGTTACGTTGGCACACTCGTTGCAAAAGTAAGTACCAAATGTAACATTTGATCAGACAAATAGTTTGTTTTATTCAAGTAAGCGTGTTGGGTGTTTTTGACAAAATGAAAAAACTTCAATACCATTCCATAATAAAAATCCTTCGTTTTGTCAGGTTTATTGCTGAAATGTTATTGGTGACGTTGTTTGATGGTGTGCTGGCAGCTTGTGTAGCACGAGCGGCTCAGTAAAAGGGCTTGTAAGTTTATATGTTTAAGAGAGTGAAGTATCAGAAATAAGAAGGTAGTCACCACTGCTAACAATGAATATATTCTATTAAAATAATAACTACAAGTCATTTGCAAAGAAATTATTAACTTATTAATATGCACTGATGCTACTAGAGAGAGTGAAAAACAAGTGTTCTGCTTCGGTGTCTACAACCAACTCTCTTTGAAGGAATGTCTTCTAATTGTTATTTCAAATCTTCCCCTGTGAGGGGATAGAGCAGACAATGCCATCAAGTTCATGAACTCAAAAGGACAATAGTGATCTTCTACCTGAATATTCCTTTTGCAAGGAAATGTCACATTTTCTTGATACTTTTTATTTTTTCAAATTAAATATATTTTTATATTTCTTGCATCCATCACATCGCTAACAGAAATTCATGCAAAATTTAGTTTTAAATTGAGTTTAAATATGATCGTACATCGATTGAAGATGATCCACGTGAAGGGCGGCCAAAAACTGAAACTACCAAAGTTTAAGCATCGAGAAGATATACAATATGGTTCTAGGCGATCAATGATTAAAGGTGTATGAGGTAGCTAAGGCTGTAGGCATCTCAAAAGAAAAGATAAAGGCATTTTTTACACCAAGAACTCAGTATGAGAAAGCTTTGTACAAGAGTTGAGTCGCGCGTTTGTTAACTGCCAATCATAAACAAATGGGGAATCGAGTTTCTCAGCAATGTTTGTGCCGTTTAAAGAAAAATCCAACCAATTTTCTGCGCTAATTTCTTACGATGGTGGATAAAACATGATTTCACCACTTTACACCTGAGTCAAAACAACAGTCCAAGTAGTCGGTTTTAAGTCGGTGGTTCTGCACCAAAGAAAGCAAAGACATTTGACTTGGAAGGTAGGTTAGGTTTTTCGAGATTCTAAAAAGGTACTTTATTTGACTACCAGCTGCTAAACGCTCAAACAATTAATGAGAAATACTAAGCTCTTCTTCTTGACCAGCTAGATGAAAACATTAGAGAGAAAAGGCCTGGCTTGCAAAAGAGCAAAATCCTCTGTCACCGAGGCAAAGCAACCGCACACTAAGGCGCTTTGGCAATGGAAAATTGAGGGATTTGAAATATGGGTAGTTGAGTCATCCACCAAATTCGTACTTCAGGGACGGAATCCAGTTTATATTTCACAAACTTCTTTAAATGGGTGTAGTGTGGTACGAACGCACACATATAGCTAACTCACTTAACCATTCTGTCGAATAACTCACATTATTTCCAAAATCTCGATCATTTCCTTATAGAGGAATACTCTTCAACTTGCTTTAACCATTAAATTCACGTTCCCTGAATCCATCGTTCCAGATTCTAAACAATCATAGGGTATCAGAGACATTTTCCGTGGTAGCCTGCTTCATTTTGTGGTCATCGACCGGTTTCGGGCGTTCGCCCATCTTCAGGATGCGTTTTTCAGACAGTGTGCCAACACAGACTCGTACAGAGACTTAGTTTCACACAGTTTTAAAGGGCAAATATTTCCGCAGAGTTCTTTCTTATGTACAACCTTCTATTTAATTAATTATTTGATGTATTTCAGTTTTACTTGGCATTGTACTCATAGAGAAGAGCTTCACTATTTAAAACTTAGGTAAATTAGTGCAATTGATGACATCTCATTAATTTTAGTCAGGTACATTTGTTACTTGCTCTAATTGTTGTTAAAGGAGTATTGTTATGTTAATAGTTAAAAGTTACTACAAGCAACAACATTTCAGTTTTCTTTTAGTAGCTACTGCAGCTTTTATACAATTCAAATTAATTTCTAGTCGCTCTGTGTTTATATCTAAAAACAAAGTTTATTCCATATATAAATGTATGTATGTGTGTGTGTGTGTGTGTAAGTGTGTATTTATATATATATAGGCTCACTTCCAGAATGGGCAGTGTTATCTGTAACAAGAGAACTTCTCTATCCACCAATAATTTATTGATTTAAAATGCATTTTTTTTAACATTGTTGAATAAATAAGATACAAAAATCAATTAAATGAAAATAAATAGTAAAAAAAAAAGAAAAGTTCGATGTCCTGCCGAAGCTGCCGTCCGAACTGTCCAAATAATAGCTTCTTCATCATGCTTTTTGGGTCTTTCACTTCTTCTTTTTTGGGATTCTGGATAGAGACGCTAAAGTTTTTGGCCACCAGTTTAATTCCTTCCGGTCAGATGTCCAGCCAAACTTTACTTTACCAGAAATGCCTTATATTAACCTCCACCAACCTGGTTCGCATATTTCAAAAACTTATTACTGAACTGGGTTCTGATGAGTAATGGGATATATACTTTGAATAAGTGCACCAAAGTTGGAATAAATATATCCCAACTTAGATATGTACTTAGATATGATCTAAGTACGTATATTTTATTATTAATTATCAATAAAGATATTATTTTATACAAAAATAAAAAATATAGTTTTTTTATATTCAGAAATATTCTGAAAGGCGACAGTTTGGTAACGTTAGCGGAGTCATTCTTCCACATTCCATATCCATGTTTATAAAGAGAAACAAGTGATAATTTAAGGAAGTGTTAAACTTTATACATAATTATTCATAGGTAATGCAAGTGAAATGTATAATGTATGGGATATTGGCAGAGTTGACGGATATTTCGAAACAAAAAAAAAAAAAAACAGTTAAACACAGGAACTGTAAGCTTTATAATTTAGTGTAAAACAAAACATAATATGCAGGAAATTAATAGAAAGAGTCGAATACATTATGAACTTGAATACGTAAACGAACAGACACAGTTCTTTGCTCGAATACACCGGTAACAAATAGACTTAATAAATGTATGGTAAATAAGGATACAATTTAAATACAAGGGAACACTCATACAATGACGGAGAGTACTAAGAAAACGTAGAAGAAAAGGATAAGTCCGGCATAGACATCACATTCAACAGAAAATTATCTAAATAAATAAATACAATTAGAACATAACAAATGTAATTGGATAAGTTAACGCAGATTTTTAAAACTTTGCTAGCGATAACTATTTATTTACATTGAGGTATGTTGTCATTTCATCCCCAGCGAATACCATATAAATATGGAAAGCAAATATGGAATTTAGGAAACCATTTGATCGCACACGCCTGGCCATATATAGCTCTCAAGTGCTATGTCCTATCAAATAGTTGTTTATACCATAGTTCACTCTTCTCTATGGATAAGTTTGAAGACCTTCGTGATCCACTATACATATAGATATCATTATTACTGCAATATGAGGTAATATGTAAAATCAGAGGATGGCAACGTGTGTCGCACTCGATCAAAAACTTGCTTCTCATCTAGTAAAATATTCAAGCACTATTATTTAAAAAGCAGAGTGAAAAAAAATTAAAATTATACTAATCACTTTTAAATTAGACCATTTCGGTGGAAAAGTAGTGTACTGAGAGTTACATGTTCTACATCTGTTTCAATTATAACAAAAGGGAAACTCTGTATGTAAAACAAACAGTAGTAACATTAGCACAACGTCTAAAGAACAGCTATAAAAAGCCCATACCATTTTATTATTTTTTTATTTAAGTATTTTGTTTTTTGTTTTTTAGTGCACAACAGGTATGGTCCTTTGCAGCTGTTTCTAATTTGTAAGGACACATCCGGGATTCATACCCATACCCATCAGTCTAAAAATTTCTACAGCAAACCCACAATCTAGGTCTAATCATATTCCTCTACTCCCTTATATCACTTATAAAATAAATACCTATACACAAGACACCAACAAACAACTAAACACATACATATGTTCTGCTAGTTTCACAACAAATGAAATAGATGAACCTCCCTAAGATATTCGAAAGTCTTACTGATATTGCCCTCATTGTCTCCTAATACATCTGTAAGACTGGTCGGCAAATTTACCTTTCCCCGCGCGTTTACATATTTCGAACATTCCAATAGAATATGCGGGATCGTTAATGTCGTATTGCAAGCGCTGCATACCGGCTGAGGTTCTCTTCGGAATATGTGGCTGTGTGTCAACATGGTGTGACCGAGTCTCATTCTCGCTAGGACAACTTCTTCTCGCCGAAACTCTCGATTTGAGGTTGACCATTTCTTTGTGGTACTCTTGATATTCCTTAGTTTATTTGACAGCTGCACTGATTGCCATTCCTTTTCCCAGTTGGAAAGATTCTGCCTTTTTAGTAAAGCTTTCCAATCGACTGCAAGGACACGTTCGTCTCTATTTGAGTAAATAGATACTATACAATTCTGGTTCTAAATCTGTACTTAATAGACTGATAATTAAAGGAACTAGATTATAATTACGAAGAAATCATCTTAAAAAAAAGAAGCAAACATTTAAAAATAAAATAAAGGTTATATTTTCAAATGGTTCATGTCCAGCCACCAACCAACACCAGTATCATGATCGGAGACAGAAAAATAAATACTGGCTTCATTAAATAAAATCTAAGTATTAAGAGAACAGGACTTGAAACGAGTACAATACAATACTCTTAAAAACTTGGCGGTCCACTAATGAACCATTCAGCCAATGAGATGCTGTATTTTATGACCTTAAGAAAAGTTACGTTTAGCTTCAAAAAAGTTCCCTGAATGTATGGTATAAATGGCAAAAACTACAAAATTAAGCCCGATAAAGAGTAGAAATTATTTATATTGAAAGAATCAAGATAGTTTAGAACACTTCTTTAAAAACCGTTCACTGTTTAGCTCTACGCTAGAAATTGCTAAGTAATTATATTAGTTGTTGCTCTGACCCTTTTTTGCAGTCATCAGATGTTTTTTTATTGAATATGTGGAAGGGTCTGCAATGCTGGATAAAATACCAGAAGATATTAATTCGAATGAAAAATTTAGACAAGTATTTTATAAAACTAAACAAGCCCTCACCTTCAGGGATATATAATTGTTCGCAGCCTCTCATTCATTCATTTATTATTAGGATTACAGTAATAATTGGGATTATTGGGCTAATTTTTGTTGTTTTTTTAATTTTCTCAATAAGGGTTGTCTTCTTGGTTTAGTTTACTTTAAAATGATTTATTTCTTTCCTGACTGCCTGATCGGGTTCCTCGATTCCCCATACTCCTATATGTGCAGGGACCTACTGATAGCTGAAAGATAAAGAAGCTTCCAATAATTTTATAACTTCGTATACTAGGTAGTTTTCAGTTTTCCCCAAGTACCCTTTCTCTATCATATCACACAGCTGGCTCTAGAGTCTGTAAGCATTATAATGTTCGCATTTATATTTTGGGCATACTTAATTGCAGTGAGAATGGCCAAAAGTTCGGCACTAGTTATGGACATCGAGGTATTAACTGGGCCACTAACTGACAAGTGTCTTTGTGGATCAAATAAGTATAAGACTGTAGCAAAAGAGAACTTGGGTAAGAATTTTCATAGCTTTTCCCCACTCTCTCTGTCTTGGGAGAAGGGGCTGCTGGTTGCATTGCGACCTACACGATCTATTGTGCTAAAAAAAGGCGTTGATGTCTCCATAGTGCACAAGAGATCTTAAAAAATTGAATAAAGAATCTCCGGTTTGAAATTGGTGGAGGTGAAAAGAATTGGATTTCATCATGTGGAGGAGATACTTTTTTAGACGCTTCTTACGGCGCATAGACCATGATTAAAACAGCAAATGCATTTAATAATCTTGTTTATTTCATAGACTTAACGATGAAAATCCTAGGAATTATCCTGTGCGTGTGTTTTATAGCCTAAAAAATTCAACATCTATTAGTTACCTGGTTTGGCTATATTGAAAGAAAAAAGAATCAAACAATTATCTGCTGATAGATGCAATAGTGCATGTGAGATTATGTTGCATATTGATGAAAGCGTAAATATGCAAAAATCTTTAAGTTTTTAATACTAAGTTTACATAACCCATACAAGAAAGAAAAAGGAAAGGATGGCAGGAGTATACCATTGTTTTCATCACCCATCGAGTGGTTTCGATGGGATTATGTTGGAGGATGATTGACAACTGGATTCCACACAACTACATTTGGAAGTTCTGATAAATATCGCAGACACTTCTAGTGCCATCCCAGATTGAAAGACAAAATCATAAATATGACGCTAAAGGCCTGCGCGGAAAAAAAAATATTGAGTGCGCAGTGCAGCTCTTTGATCTGTTACTATTGTAAGATCTATGAGTTGACAAAGAATTTTGTTATTTATAGTTTCTGTACCAAATTTAATGAAATTCGTCAAAAACTGGAAAAAAACTGTCCAGTAAAAGCGCACTTCCGGTTTTCTAATTTTCTTGAAAACTCGGAATTTTAGCCATCTATTTATTTCTAATTAATTTTGTTTGCATGATAGAATTGTATAATCAACTGTGATAGCAATTTAGAGAAAAACATAATTCCCCCCATGAATTTTCCCAGAGAAAAGTTTTAAATAAAAGTTGTAGATCTTTGTATGTGTAGTTTATATATCAAGAAAATCGTCGAAGCCATTTTTGAGAAAACCGCGAAAAAGTGAAAAAAAAAAAAATGATTTAGTAAAATGGTAATGTAAACACACTTCCGGTTATCAGATTCTCTTGAAACTGGGAATTTCAACAACATATTCAATTCTAATTAACATTATTTAGATGATAGAATTGTTTAATAAACTGAAATAGCACTTTAGATAGAAACCTAACCCCATCCCTCCCCTATAACTGCCCTTAAATGAATTTTCCCAGAGAAACATTTCAAATAAAAGTGGTAGATCTTTGTATGCGTAGTTGATATACTGAGTTTTAAGAAAATCGTCGGAGCCATTTTTGAGAAAAACACAAAAAAGTAAAAAAAAAAAACTACTAAAGTGGTACTTCCGGTTGAGGAATTTTGACAGATGAGCCACCGTCAGATGCCATGGTGATACCTAAACGGAATATCAAGTTTCATCTTTCTACGGTTTTTCGTTTTTGAGATATGATGTTCACATACACACAGACCATTTGCTAAAAACCACTTTTTTGGACTCAGAGGATCTCAAAAAGGATATTTCCGGTGAAAACTCGATATCGAAAATTTGACACGATTACAATACATCCTCTTACTAGTTGTAAGAGAAAGTAAAAATCTTGTGTGAAACACCCACACACAACTTTCTCTAATTAATACACTCTAATATAATCAAGAAATTTTCTTTAAAATTGCAACATCGTAATGGTTAGTTGGACTGGCCATAAAAAGGATGGCGGTGATTTAATTTACATTATCAAAGCATCCTTAGAAGCGTTCTTTGTCATTATTAAGAAAGCTGGTGCCAATTTAAATAAAAGCTATCTGATATACAGACCTCTCCATACCACGCTGAAATAATTTTTTTCAGAAAAATATTTTTGTTGTACGTTTCTATCTATGCAGCAAGCATTCCAAGAAAATCGTTGTAACCGTTTTAGAAAAAATTCTAAAACACTCAACCCTATTCTGTAAAATCGCACTTTTTATTAGCCGATTTTCTTAAACAGTATTCTATCAATGCTTCTACTATATATCAATATTACATAGTGTTAATACCATATATCATAAGAAAGCATAACACCCGAAGAATCAATATTCCTGGGAAATGTTTCAAATAAAAGTGATAGTTGTACGATGTTGAAAGAAAATCGTTGAAGCCGTTTTGGAAAATCACAAAAAATTGGAAAAACATTCTGCAATGTTGCACTACCAGAATGTTGGACGTTGCTTGAAATCTTCGTGACAGAATGTCGTGATGATACCAAAAAGGAAAACAAAGTTTGAGCTTCCTGGGGCTTTTCGTTTTTGAGATATTCTGTTAAAACTCTCTCTCTCTCTCTCTCTCTCACACACACACACACACCCAGACCAGTCGCTAAAAAGCATTATTTTTCGGATTCAGGGGACCTCAAAAACATTTTATTTCTGATAAAAACTCAATTTAGAAAAGCTGGCAGATTGATTGCAACACTCCCTCTTGTCAGGAGTAAAAGAAAATAAAAGTTTTAAAGTTGAATATACAACAATTAGATAAATATGAAATGTAGAAATTAGTTTCAAATTTTTATTTAAAAAAAGGAATCTTTTTAATTCAATGGCTATCAACAGAAAACAAATTATAATAATGGGTAGGTGTATATGTGTTCGTAAACAAGAAAATATTATGGTATTATATGTTGGAGCAGTGTGACAAAAATTTTTGTAGTGATACTGCTCCGTTATTAGTGCCAAACAAAGAAGATGTGGCACTATGCCAAACGAATACGTCATCAACTAACCAGAGAAATCTTGCCGTGGTGCGGTAGCTATAAAATATTTTAATAATAGAAGTAGAAAAAAAAAAACTGCGTTACAATATAAAATCCGCACTTATAAATCAAAGTAGGCTCTAGTAATACAATGTAGGCGCTAACCACCGCAGTGACAAGGGACGGCGGGTCACCATTAGAGGAGCTAACTGAAAATGCTCAATATGTTCCCCATTTTTGGTTGAGGGCAAATTTTAGGTATAAGTCCCAATAAACAAAAGCTCAGAGGAAGCAAAACAGAGCCGTGATAGGGAGACCTGGAGCAGGAGATGGAGGCGCTCTAGGCGGCGGTCGCCGACTTACCCTTTAGTTAAAAGGGTGGAGCAAACGGAAAGGAGGTGCGCCTTCCTTGGGTGCCACTTCTGCAAAAACGGAGTCCGCAACCCCCACCCCCAAGCCTGATGGCCAGGGTCATTCTGATGCGGAAGCTCCGGGAGCCTGGAGTCAACGTTCCACCTCTCTCGGATGCCTGACATGGTGATGAGGATGGTGCAGGCAAATCTCCACCATGCTAAGGCCGCTTAATAAAAGCTACAACAGATAGGGGCTAGATTAAACCCTACGGCAAGAACCATGGTGCCATTGAGAGATAGTCCGAGAATAAACCCCAAATTTGGTAAGATACTATACAACAAGTCGGTGTTCAGACCTTGAGCGTGTATAGTACATAACAACAGGTGGGCTGCAGCTTAATATCGGATGCTCCGCAGATTTTGTTACAGCAATCATCAGCACCAAAAAGGAAAAGAGAAGGCTCGTCGACAGCTTAGCGAACTTTCTTGGTGCTGAAGATTGTCCTCCTCCAAGATTAGATTCGACTACCGCCCCACGTTGCAAGCGAAATAGTATCACTAATTGGCATTTATCAAATGAACCGTCATGCTCAGATCATAGGCATTGTCTGATATATGCACTCCACCACTAGTCATTGGCTCGAGGGAAATTCATTAGGAAGGGATTGTACAAAACCTCAGTGAGTTCCTCAATGTCTTTAAGGTTGTTGTGGAATTGGTGAAGAAACTTGACCAAGCTGTACCCTGATAAATAAGGTGGTTTTGGACGCCTATCTGGAAAACTGTCAAGAGACAGCAAGGTCTAATCGGTCGAAAACTGTCTGGTGAAATATCACCTAGAGAAGAAAAGGCGAGAGTTGGAAACCTACTTAGATTGGGGTTGAGAGAGTGCTATGACTACAGGGTGCTCTCAAGGATATCAGTCACCGGAGAGCCCCTCTTCACTCCAAAGTCTAATTAAACAGACAGGACTGGAGAGGGAACTCTAACTTGTGGGTGCCACAATAGATCTATAGGTGTTGCGGTGGCATGGCTGGAGGATAGCCAACCCCATAGGATCTAACCTAGGGAGATTCGAACTATGGAGTTCACCTAGCATCCTAATATCTACCTTTTTAAATCTCCATAAATTATTCGATTTAAACTAGGTCTGTGTTGAGTCAATAACAAAACTTTCTATTATCATCTAAAATGTCTGTCTAATAGGTAATTAATAGGTATACACTACTATAAAAAAAAATATATAACCACTGTCTTCTTTCATTATTTCTCTCTTCCAAACATCATCTTTCATATGTGAGCAGCTGATGGACAGAGCTAGTTCTTGAGCTCTGACATAGTTAATAAATATAATTTCGGAGAGTCTGTGTAAGATGGTAACTTTTTTAAAGCCTTATTTCAAATCAAATGTTTACAGAAGCTTCTGTATATATATCTATAGTTATAAATTTCAAACTAATTAAACAGTAATAATTAAAGAAATTAAAGTTTTAACACAAATCTGAGCGCACAAAAAGCAAAATTAATACATAAATGATAAAATAGATGTTGAAGCTATAGATAGATAACAAAGAAGATACTTTTAAAAGGTTCAGATCTTATAAGGATTTCTAGCTTTTAAAAAATAGTTAGCGACAGACACAAAAAGCCACATATAATAATTATGCATTATAATATCTAAGTTGATTTTTTTTTTTTTTTTTTTTTATTAAAACATGTATATATAACATCCAAGTAAAAAACCATGATAAATAATTTAGTGAAAGAAGAAAAATCATATTTTAAAAATGTATATTTTCTTTTATTTTTTTTTTTTTAAATTATAAAAAAACTCTAGAATTCCCTGGAACTACAAAGAAAAACCGGGCCCACAAACTAATTGATTTATGTATGTTTCCAAGATCACTGTAATGGTGGTTAAAAAATAAATAAAATAAAATAATATGTATATTTCTTCATATGAGCAAACAACGGCCGCTATATCTAATAGTATACAGAATAAAGAAAAATAAGGTTATTACATTAATAACTTGGAATGTTAATAATATATTTCATTCAGGATACTCCACAAAAACTAACACAGTGCTAGCTAAATATTTATTTATTTTTTTTTTTCTTTATTTAGCCATTTACAATCTGTATATAGATACATACAATAAATAAATATGTTGATGAGATTACAGAGGCGTAAAAAGTAGGAGGAGAGAAACTACCCAGTGGTAGCACTCTCTACGGGATACCAGCTACTGATCAGTCCCGAAGGAAATCTCGGGGCCACTGGCGGTTCAGTCGGCGTGGTGGATTGTCAGGGATGGTAGTGGAGGCGAGAGATTGTACGAAAGGATTAGAGCAGTGAGAGAGAGCAGAGTGAAATTTATTATATTTAGTCTTGGCGAGTTGTTGTACGAAAGGAATGTTGAGGTCGTTATGGAGAGTTAGGTTTGTAACGTAAAAAGGTGCGTCTACTATCTGTCGGAGTAGTTTTGATTGAAACGTCTGTATAGACCGTATGTTGGTCGGTTTGGCTGAACCCCACAGCTCTAGTCCGTAAGTCCACATAGGTTTTAATATAGTATTGTATATTAGTCTCTTCAGTTCAATGGGTAGTTTAGAGCGTCGTCCGATAAGTCGGTAGAGAAGTTTGGCCCGTTTAGTCAGTGCTTGTCTTTTAAGTCGTGTGTGTGGGTTCCATATAAGTCGTTTGTCTATGAAGAGTCCAAGGTAGCGCACCAGGTCGGCAGAAGGAGAGAGTTATTGTTAAAATAGACAGCAGGACAGGAGCCCCGCCGGAGAGTAAACGTGGCGTGTTGGGATTTTCGTGGGTTCATTTTAATTCTCCACTTTTTTGCCCATGTTTCTATCAGATGTAAGTGTGTCTGTAACTTGTGTGATGCTGATGTTGGGTTTGTGCTAGAAGCTAGTATGGCTGTGTCGTCTGCATATGTGCATAGTAGTGTGGACGGATGTGTGGGTATATCGGATGTGTATACAGTGTACAGTACTGGGCCAAGAATACTCCCCTGCGGCACCCCCGCTCACAATGATGAGAAAGAAGAAATTGCTGAGCCGGTACTGACCTGGAAAAATCTGTCTGAGAGATATGAGCGTAGAATAAGGAAGTAAGTGAATGGGAGACACCTCTTTAATTTGAACAATAATCCAGGATGCCAAACACGATCAAAAGCTAAATATTTAAAAATAAAAAAGTAAAAATGTCAACAATTCTGAATAGTGTCCATATTTATGCATAATAATTACGGTAGCATGTTATAAGGAGAGTTAAGTGAAGTTATAGCTTGAACTGGTACAAAACAAACTTTTGGAAAGTTATATAATGATATCATTATTAAAGTAAAGTTATAAATTTTTTTCAGCTGGAAATTCTACCGAAAATATCCAGTCTTGTAGATTATTTTATGCAAAATTACAATAATTTTTATTTATTTTAGTCATAAAAAGTCCTGGAAGACATGAAACAATATTTGCTGAATCAATATCATATTTTGGAAGCTGAGATGTTTCCTACCACAAGCTTATTACTCAGTACTAAAATCCTACCTGACTGACCGCTATTTCAGGGTCAGCTATAAATCATCCTTCTCCAATTTTCATCCTATATCTGCTGGTGTTCCCCAAGGAAGTATATTTGGACCCGTCTTTTACTTTATTTATACAGCTGATATGCCAACTATGCCACATATTCGCTGATGATACCGCCATTCTTGCTACGCATAAAGATCCCGTAATAGCAACTTGCAATCTGCAGGCTTACCTGAATTCGCTTCAACAATGGTTCAACAAATGGGGAATCAACATTAGTGATGGAAAGGGCAAAACCATTTCTTTTACTCTCCGACAGCTCACTACTGCTCCAGTTTATTAGGACAATGTCGCCTTACCCCCATACAAAAAGTTTGCTACTTAGGACTATCCTTGGACCGAACGCCTCACCTAGAATCCACATACCAAACTCAAACGACATGTACAAAATGCTAACGCAATTACTTGACAAACGAACTAACCTAACACTTACTAACAAACTTCTAATCTACAAAATCATATTTAAACTTATTTGGACACGTAGGGTGCAGAACTGTGAGGTTCAACCAAACGATCTAATTATAGTCGTATCCAAAATTCTTCGCAAAATCTTTTCAGCTACTTTCTTTATCACCAATCATACAATCCACACAGATCTAAATAAATCATACGTCTTTCAAGAAATTCATATTCCGTTACAACAAAATTTCATAGCAGTTTATACTCTCATGTCAATCCTCTTGTCCTCACCGAACTTGCATTCCTCACTAATCCTGTAAATTCTGCAAGATGACTAAGGCCTCATGATCTACTTATTATTGAATAAATCGGAGTTTCACTATTGAATGACTTCTCCGCTCTCGTCTCTATTAATTGTCCACAATTAACAAATTTACTATTGTTAAGCTAAAAAAATTTGGAAAGTTATATATCGGATAACATTATGAAAGTAACATAAATTTTTTTCAACCGGAAGAGACCCTCACCGGCCGTACTCCAATGTGCCCGATCACGACGTAAACACCATCGATAAGCGAGAATCCCATAAAACAGTTCTAGAATTTGGCTACAATAAATACTGATGGTATTAAAAATATAAAATAAAATCTGATGTAAAACAGTAACTCACACGAGATTTTAGCTTTATTTATTTATTTTTTATCGTGATAAAAAAGAAACAAGCCCTTTATAACTCTTGATAGGTTCTCTTGTTATAGACAGCATTGTCGAATCACCCACCGGGCAGTGAGTAGTAGAGGAAGAGGAAATCTAAGGACAGCGCAATTGGACTCTCGAACCCGAAACCTCTGCGTTGCTAGTTCTGTGCGCTAACACTAAGACTACTCTGGCCCCTACAATTATCTCTTACTGCACTCGATACAATTTTAAACATTTTCTTCAAATTTGGAATTTCTTTTATAACTTTAGCTGTTTATCACTAATATACAAATGGTGGAGAGCCGGCACATTTTTCATATAGGTACTCAGAATACATGATTGTGGATTAGTAATCAATCGCTGGCTCGACCAATTGAAACAAAGTTTGAATCTAATGTATCCTAATCTTTAAGGAACACTCTAAAAATATATTCAACAAAATGTGGCTGATACATATATTATACAGATTGTGTGTGTGTGTTTACAGAAAATTGTTGAATTCGTTTTTGAGAAAATTCCAAAAACTTGAGAAACTATTTAGTAAGTCGTATTTTCGATCAAGTTTTAGCTCACTATTATTTTTCATTTTTGAGATATTTTGTTCATATTGTAACGGCAAGAGAGAGAACACAAGACCAACCGAGAGAAAACAAACTCTCTCTGGTACTCTCTGACTTAAGCAGGCTAGAGTGGGGAGAACCTGTATATAAGCCAGTGAGAGACAAAGACATCTATCTATCAGATTCAACCATACATTGCAACGTGTCATATCTCTACTTCCACCCTTTATTCTATAAAATCATTACAAGTCCAGTGCAGTTTGTGTAAGCCCATACCATATTATAACAGTGTCTTCATATCTCGTCTAATTAATCAACCTAATTTCTCTCCTCATCAACTCCATTATAATATCGACATAATTTTGTTTAATACAAACCAAATTTTATTTGTAACTAGACAAGAATTATGTAGTAAATTAAACAGATTATTTTTTTTTCAAGTTTATTTAAAGTTTCATTAAATATTGAGCGCGAGGTACTTTTCCATTATAAAAGAAATCCTCAGAAAACTATAACACAATTTGGTTTCTATGTCGGAAGTGAGATTAATTAATACAATTTTGAACATAGATACTACAAAAAAGTTTACATACCAATCACATAATACAAATAAACAGATAACTGCATCTAGGTAAAAAGTGCATACAAGTTTTCAAGTGCATTTCAAGTGAAATAGGTGGTTGAGCCCTGAATGCTGGTTGATATCTGACTTATATCTGTCGCAGTAGTGCTTCGCAACCTTTTCTTCGTCCACGGCACAACAAAGTTCTTCACCGAATTTCGTGGCACACCAAAAGCAATTATGTATATATAAAAAATTGAATACATATTGATATTTGATACATATACTTTACATAACCAAAGAAATACACATCTAACATAATGTTAAAAAAAAGAAGGAGTAATTAATAAGATATCTGAGCTTGTTTTAATGAACACAAATGCTTTATATTCGGCTCTGTATTGGTATCGTTTTATGGATACCGGAAGTTGAAGGGAGGAGTAAGTGTTGTTAGTT
Source organism: Triatoma infestans (assembly GCA_011037195.1). Taxonomy (NCBI): domain Eukaryota; kingdom Metazoa; phylum Arthropoda; class Insecta; order Hemiptera; family Reduviidae; genus Triatoma; species Triatoma infestans. Next base: position 26,742 of record JAAEAF010003477.1, read on the forward strand.
AGAGAGATTAGAGAATTGTTATTCGAAATACGAACTACTGATTTATGAAAATAAACTATATTTTAACAAATAATTTAAAGTATATTGAATCAGAAAAACTAAGATGCACAATTGTAAATGAATATAAGAATTATGAAATGAATATAAAATATTAAAGAACAGTGTTAAAACCTTAAATAGGGACGCGCTCGCGATGTGTGATGGTGCTTCTGATTGGAACAGATGTGAACTTCTTTCGTACTGACACTTAACTGATTGATAACTCGAACTTAACTGATCTATAACTCGTACTTAACTGACTTGGAACTCCAGTGGGGCGACATTTATATTTGCATCACTCACACATCGGCTGATGTGTAAGTACGTGCCACACTAAGACATCTCTCGTAGTACATTGACCCTAGGGGAGGTCGGTAGATAACAAAGGCTGTTTTGGCCGGGGTGGCGACGCTTTGTTAACAGATGGTGACCAGGTGGCCTCTTGAGTATACATTGACCCTTGTATGAAGGAAATACAAAAAGGGTTTTGCGGCGGTTCTCGTGACTGTATATTGACCCCTGTTTGAAAGGGTTTTGCCGCGGTTCTTGGCCTGCAGATAGCGGCTGGCTGGCTCCTTTTCCATTTTCCAACCACTAGTTATAATTTTTAGATTTATTTAAAAATTATATCTTCTTTCTTCTTCTTGCCATCACATCACAGCTCCATATTTGAAAGTGCAACCCAAATTTCTTGATCAAGACGATCTTTTAAGCACGACCGCTGATCATTTTTAAGTAACACTAGTGTTGAAAAACTTTGTTCATATATATATTGTCGTTGAAAATGTGAGTAGAATTGAAATATCCTGGTCAAAATTTCTGAGGATATTCTTTCGCTACCGAAATCCGGAAAGCATCCAATGAAGTTTCGGCAAAGCGTCCGTCCAGTCGTTTCTCAATTCAATAAATCCCTCTCCTCGAATGTGCGTAGAAAATAAAATGCATCTGCAGAATTTATAGCGTTGGTTCTCAAAAGGATTTCGAATCCAATCGTATTTTTATTAATTGACCACCACATTAATTGAATAAAAGTCAAATTTATTCACCACTATTATTTATTATTGGTATTTATTTATTTACTAGCTAAACCCGGCCACGCTTCGCTGTGGCTCAGTCTGCTGTAATTATTAGAGAAGTAAATAGACATATTATAGTTAACATAGATTCAGCAAGAAAACACATCATTCAATTTTTTTGATACCGTACTTTGCGTTGTGTGAACTCAAAGGAAAGAAAGAATAAATTTTTCAACTACAAGCCTTTTTTTATAGTAAAGCTAGTGAATGGACTACATTTTTTGTTTGTCCGTTTTCTGCATAAACATAAAGATCAGATGGTTTACCGACTCTAGGAGCATTAGGGAGAAGCCCATAGAAGAAGCATTCGTTTTCTAAATTCAAATCGTACACTTGCAAAGATTGCCCTTGCGTTTTATTGATAGTCATAGCGAACGCAAGGCGTATTGCAAATTGAAGTCGTTTGAACCCGAACGCCATATCTGTCGGAATGAGTGGTATTCGTGGAAGTAGTACTTCTTCACCTTTATGAGGTCCAATGAGAATTGTTGCTTCAATTAGATTATTTATCAATTATTAAACTACTATCGTGTACCATTGTATAACTTTGGCTGATTGATGTTTCGGAGTAATATAATTGGCACTCCAATTTTCAAATTTAGAATGTGTGGCGGTAATCCGTGAACATCGAGTGAATTAAGAAATTCCGTTGGAAAATTCACAACTTCCTTTGGTCCCTCACGGAGTCAATGGATTTGTGTGTCACTGTTTCACCTGCGATTCTGTTTAGAATGATGTTGTTCATATCGAGTACGTCGACATTTTTAGCTGCTAGAATGGCTTCTTCCGCTTAACCATGCGTGATTTTGATAATTTGTTTCGATGCTTTGGAATAGCTTGTCTACTAATATTGCGCGAGACTGGTGTGAGGTACTTCGAAACTGGCGACGGTGAGAGGTAGATATAAGTAGTTGAGAAAGAGGTTCAGAGAGCGCGCCACCATCGCAACGCATCTGCATCTGTCTATTTCTACCAAACTCGCGAAACGCTCGGAATTTCCCGTTTCCGTGGGACTTCGGAATAAAAAGTATATAAGAACACTCTTATATAGAAATGCAACGTTGTGTCAAAATTTCAAGTCAATCCATCGACTATCCATCGAGTTTTGCGGACACAAACAAACGGATACTCAATTTTTATATATATAGATA
>JAAEAF010003479.1:0-42760 GCA_011037195.1 Triatoma infestans
TTTTCATCCTAACTGCTATTTCAGTTTATTAGACAATTGTGTCATCTAAATAATGTTAATTAGAATTAAATATGTTGTTGAAATTCCGAGTTTGGAAAAAATCAGATAACCGGAAGTGCGTTTGTTTTGACACTTTACTAAATGATTTTTTCATTTTTTCGCAATTTTCTCAAAAATGGCTCCGACGATTTTCTTGAAACTTCATATACAAAGTAAAAATGCAAAGATCTACATCTTTTATTTAAGACATTTCTCTGGAAAAATTCATGTAACGGCAGTTTTAGGGGAGGGGGTGGGGTTGCAGCTACCCCTAAAGTGGTATCATAGTTGATTATACAATTCTATCATCCAAACAAAATTAATTCGAAATAAATAGATGGCCAAAATTCCAAGTTTTAAGAAAATTGAAAGCCGGAAGTGCGCTTATAGTGAACAGCTTTTTCAGTTTTCGACGAATTTCGTTATATTTGGTACACAAACTATAACATTTGTCAGTTATAATTTTGAGAACAGGAGTAAAAGAAAGTTGTGAGTGTTTCACACCAGATTTTTTTTTCAGTAGAATCTATTTTTAAGAAATCTGATATATTACAGAAGTCAGGGCTGTTGAGATATTCTCCCTCAATTCTTTATAAATAGGACAATTTATCAGTAAATAACTGAGATCGTTCTGGTCGTCGCTACAAAACATACAAACTGTGTTACCATTCCACTTATGGTTTTTTTTTTTTAATTTAACTTAATTTAATTTAATTTTTTTTTTAAGAAGGCGCGTCAACATCCGGACACTGTCCATCACCGGACAGTGAGCTGTAGAGGCTCCTAGGAAGAAAAAATCTAAGGGTAGCACAGCTGGACTCAAACCCGGGTCCTCCGCGTGGTTGTCCAGTACGCTAGCTATTCGCTTCCCTCAACTTAGGTTTAGTTCCGTTACAATACAAAATCACTGATTGTGGCTTATTAACCCTCAGTTGGCCTCAGATTCTTTTTTTTTTTTTAGACTGATATTTTTTATTATATAATCTTCCACATTAACATTATTTTTAATATGCTGGTATATTGGGCTGTGCCCTGGAGCCGAAAATCCGCTCAGTATCTTTTGCCAATAGTTTTCTTTCCCATGCTTTTAAAATTTATGTTTTATATTCCTTTAACTTAGATCTTTGCTCTAATTATAGCCACTTACATTCTATTTCAATTAAAAGATTTCTTGCTTGAGTACCCTATTGAATTTATTTATTCGTTCACAGTTAAGCACATGCTTATTTTAGCAGATTTTAGGTAGCCTGTTGTTAGGCATCCACAATTATTTAAAACCACAAATTTATAATTCTTTTGATTACTTTTAATTTTAATTTAATGAGCCCTAGTCTCTATCTGATTAGCCAGTGAAACACCGATTTAAAAAAAAAAAACAGGTGTTTAAAATGAAACAATTTCAGTTTCATTTAGATAGCGTACAGCGCAAATTTCACTACTGTACAATAGGACAACTCTACCATAGAGTTACAAAGCCTTAATATAGTTTGCCAAGCATTGCACTTAGTTTTATATAAAATTTGATTGCGTTTGCTGCTACTTTCTTTTATTAATTATTGATTTGCTACAATTGTAAAACAGCCCTGAACTTGAAAGGGAACGCCCAAGTAGGTGTAAGAATTGGAAATCGATACCTGCTCTTGTTTGCAAACATTTTTAACTTTTTTTTATTTTACCACTTTTCCTCAAAATTAGAACTTTGTTATACATGGTTGTATAAATACTCATTAATCTTTTATTTTTCAATTATTCCGAAGTTAAAAAGTTTATACCACAACAATTTGTGGTTGATGCTGTAGAAACCCTTCTTCAAATCTACGAATACCACGTATGGTTTGCCTTTATTACGGGAGATATGCAAATTGACCACCGATGAGAGAGTAAATATGCAGCTTCTGTTTCTACGAAATCCATTTTGGATTTCTATCAAAGGATTTCCATATTCAAGTCAAACGGATAATCTATTGTATATCAGATGTAGACGTAGATTGTTGTAGGGGCTTATCGCACTGCGTCCTGAAAGGTCTATTGTGCCTTCCGGAGCTTTATCAATGCACTGCCGGCCTCCAAGCAGTGTTCTCTAGCTACAGACAACACTGCTCATCACCGTACACTGAATTGTAGAGACTCCTAGGAAGAGGAAAGGGCAGCATGCTGGATTGGAACCCGGCACCTCCGTGTTGCTAGTCCAGCGTGCTACCACTGAGCTAATCCCTTCCTTCTCCCTTCGCTTACGCCAATTAACAAGGGGCGGAGACTCTAGTTGGGTACTGTGTTTGTCCTTGTCTGTAAAGTATAGAGTGTATGAAGTTCTGAGGAAGTGCATGGATACTGAGCTGTGGTAACCCGTAGAGTCACTACTCCCCAAGTAACTGCATGCAACAGATAGCCCTTGCGGGCATTGTAAATTAATTGAGTAAATAATTTTTCGAGTAAAATTACCCTGTAATTTTCGGGTAAATGAGGAGGGTTCCCTTTTTCGTATAAATAAAAAATCAATTGTGAATTACTCCACGAATTAGGTATCCTTTCACAATCCATGATTTTATTGTATATTTTCAAAAATAGTTTAAACTAATTTTAGGGATACTTTAAGAAATTCATTTAAAAATCCCATCAACTCCTTGGGATTTACCTGATTTAAGATTATTGATGGTGAACAGTCTCACTAAAAGGCGGGTGGAACATGTCGCAGACCGAGAAATAGCATCTTACATTTGAAACCATGCTTTTCTCTTTGATTCCAAACTTGAATACTTTTGGAATTTTCATTGTATTTATTAACAGATTTATACAAACGAATTACCCGCCAAAATTGTTTGGCGTTTTGAAAATTGAGTAATTGAGTAATGAATTTTTAAGTTCTAAATAATAACAGTTCTTAGTATTAAGTAGGATTCGCTTGTACATTTGTTTTGAATTCTTAAAATTTTTATATAGCCTTGCATGGTAATTGCTGTTTTTGTATGACCCAAATACTTTCCTCATATTTGACTTTGCAGATTTACAATTTTTATTAAACCACGGTTTGTTGATTGGTTTTACAAAAGAATACGATTTTTTAAACGCATGCAATAAATCACAATTTTTTGCAGAGGATTTGATAGATCTTTAATTTTTTTTGCACATTTCAGTAATGGTACCTTCAAACAGAGAATCCGAAACAGTCAAATTACTTCTATAAATTAAAAGCTTATTCTTCTCCCAACTAAGGATCTCTGCTAGTTTTTCTAAGTATTTCATTAGTATTATACAATTGTAAAATACAAGGTAAATGGTCAGACGTCAAAAGAAAATGTGAAATCAATAAATTCCTAACATACCTACAATAAATATACTATAAATTACATACAAACATATACCATACAATAAATTCCTAACCCTTTAAAATTGCACCATATTAAGCTCACCACACTATTACTTCTATCGCCATTAAATGTAAAATTTCCTTTTTTTATCATGCATGCTTCTTCCATAAAATGAAAAACCCAAGTTTATCCATTAGTTCGATTAGTAACTTTCCTTTATTTGATCAGTTTATCCCGCGAGTTTCTATCCGGTTCTAACCTAGTTCCCTCGAGCATTACCTCTGTATCCTCATTTAACTTCCCTATCCTGTAGTTGCAGGGGTTAATGCAAGAATTGTGAAATTGTGCTACTAATGCCGCCATATTTTCTTCAAAGTCAGGGGAATCAGGTTTAACATAGAAATTATCGAGACCACGCTGCTAGAATTAAATTAATTATAATAGCAATCCAATTTGGGTTTATACTGACTTAAGTCAGAATTTAGTTCATTTTTGACAAAGGTAATAATTCCTCTACTTGGGCGACCCCTCTCCTTCCCCCTACAAGCAACACTATGTATCAAATAAAATATTAAGATCAGGGATATAATCTAACCAGGTTTCATTTATAAAAATAACATTAAATAATTTAATTTTTTTTTATTCGCTGTCAAACGATAATACTGTGGAAAATCCTCTAACATTCCAAAATAGTATATTAACTTCTAAATTATGAAAAATTCTTAAGGGCCAAGGCTTGCCAGGCGGCAATTTGAAAAGGTAGTGTGTATTAAGCACGCCGCTGTTCCCCCGCCGTTTAGTTCCGCCTTTGCTACCTAGGGCGCTACTAACTGTAGCTTCCCACTTTTCAACACTATACTGGGTCAACACTGACTTTGCCCTCACGGGAATCGAACCCTGAATTCTCGCTCGAAAGGCGAGTGCGCTAGCCACTAGACTAACGCGTGAGGACAACTTCTAAATTATAATATAAAAAAATATCTTTTTTATCATAGTTTTTTCACTTTTTTTTCTACACTCATTGTTAAAAAACGATCCAAAGAGCCGTATGAAGTTTTAGTTTCCTCTTCTTCGATAATCACATGCAGAACTGGTTCCTGATGCATCTTTCTCTCGACGTTACTTTATCATACTCCTCTTCTTCGTCATGCAATAACTTCATGCTCTTACGTGAATTTGGAATAAATTTTCTAGTCTTTTTCATTTTCTATTACGATAGTTGTGGTGAAATGTGTTTCTTTGACCAGTACATTATTGTTAATAAACAAACATAACTTAGTGTTTAGATTTTGGAAGATTTTAGCTTCTTTAAAAAATTTGTATTTATATGGCGACATGTAAATAGATAATCAGATACCTGCTGTTCATCACCTTGAATATCAATTCTTACATATTAAGCCTAGCTTTAACTCTAACTAACATAGAAAACACGTCTTTTCTAACAGTTGAAGCGAACGTTAAAATACTACTCGAGCATTACGTAATTTAATTCTAAAGACGGCATCTATATCGTGCTTGTTAAGTTCGAAACCAATAGTCTGGACTAACAGCAGAAATTATCTCATAAATATTTTCATCATCTTTTGACATTATATTTGTAATTTTTTAAGAGTACTATACCTGACATACTCGTATTTGAGTAATATCATTAAGTTGGTTTTTCGAAGAGGTAATTTCATTCATTAATTTCTTATTTTCCTTTTTTGCAATCTCGAACATCCTTCATTATAGAGGCTATTGCAGTATCAATTTCGCTTTTAAAAACATTCAGCTCATTTTTAACATATTTATTTCGTTTATTAATGATGTCCAGTTTGGCCAGTATGAATGTGTGTGTGTGTGTGTGTGTATCACCTATCTTGCTTTACAGTTTTGCTTAAGCGCATAGTTCACAAATGAAAAGAAATATTGTATAAACAACGTAAAAAGATAAAATGTACTTTCTTCAAGTGAAAATAATATTTAAATACACTTGTAGCACTAAAATGTGATATAAAAAAAAAAAAATCTGGTGTGAACACTCACACAACTTTCTCTTACTCCAGTTCTTAAAATTATTACTGACAAATTTTATGGTTTGTGTACCAAATTTAACGAAATTCGTCGAAACTGAAAAACTGTTCAGTAAAAGCACACTTGCGGTTTACTAATTTTCTTGAAACTCGGAATTTTGGCCATCCGTTTATTTCTAATTAATTTTGTTTGGATGATAGAATTGTATAATCAACTATGCAGCACTTTAACAGAAAAACATAACCCCACCACTCCCTTAAAAGTACCCTTAAATGAATTTTCCTGAAGAAATGTTTCAAATAAAAATTGTAGCTGTTATTATGTGTACTTGATATACATAGTTTGAAGAAAATCGTTGAAGCCATTTTTGAGAAAATCGCAAAAACATAAAAAAAACAACTAGTAAAGTGGTACTTCCTAGAAATTAGGTTTGATTAAATGAACGAGATATGCTAACACTAATATAATGTAGCTAAGTTTACACCAAACTGCACTGGACTTTATAATGAAAATGATAGAATGAATGGTGAGAGATAAGGCACGATGCGATGACTGGTGTACAGTTGTATGGTTGTATCTGATAGATCCCTTTAGATAGATTCCCACTGGCTTATATACACAGGTTCTCCCACTCTAGCCTGTCTAAGTCAGAGAGTAGTCTCTGTTAACCAGAGAGGGTCTTCTCTCTGCTGTGGTTGCAATCTCTTTGCTGTGGATGGGTGCTATTACAAGAAACTTTTATGTTATATCACAAGTTGTAATTTTTTTCAAAATATTTACTAAAATAATTTTGTTTATCACAAAAGCACTGCACTCTAATGCAAAAAAAAAAGTCAGTGAACACTATAAAATAACACATTATTAATTAAATATTCATAATATAATACAATGTTTAAAAACTTTTGTAGGGTCTCCTTTGTTTGTTATACTTTCAGCAAACGATCTTTCACAGATCCTTGATGTAATTTCTACAGGAATTTTAACCCATTCTTCCGCAACAACCTTTTTTTAATTCTTCTCGGTTCTGTATCCCTCGTTTTCTTATTCGGCAATTGATTTGATTCCATACGTGCTCTATGTTGGAATTTTGGTCAAGTGATTAGTGAGGGTTTTCAGACGCCAAGGTGTTTTATATAATGCCTGTTCCTAAGTTCTTAATGCAGTATATTAGTATCTTTATCTTGTTGGAAGACAAATGTTTCCTTCAACCCTAATTTTTTCGCACTTTCGCTTAAATTTTCCCTTAACATATTAATGTACATTACAGATCTATATAACCATTAATTAGATCCAGCTTACCCACTCCTTTAGCATTCATGCGCTCCCAGACCATCATATCATTGCCTCCTCCAGAAATTTGAAAATGGGCTTTAAATTTTTCACTTTCATAGCTTCATTTCTTTATTGGGTGGTTGCTTGGCAGCTTACTTTTTGTCATTGCTTGTTCAAAAGCTAGGACCACTGGTGGTGCAGACTTTGCACAATAGCCAGATAATCAGATTTTTCATTTCCTGCATTGGTAAGGAATCCATTGTAAAATTAAAATATACCCATTAATCATAGAGTAATGTTGAAATATACTATTGTCAATATTTCTGTCAGCTGAAGGGAGTCTAAAAACAATATGATCTTGCATAGTTTTTGGTTGAGGAAATCCTTATTAAAAAAAAAAAATGCATAGTACGTCATCAATAAACAGCTGTTCTGTTGCATCTAAGTCAAGGCAATGGGTAACCAATAGTGACCGAAATGGAAATGCCCGTCCTAAAAGAAACCATAACTTTTTCTCACCCTAGGAAGTTCATTTACAGTTTTATCAATTTGTTTTTTTTTTTTTACTTTCTCTTACTCCTTCTAAGAGGAAGTATTGTAATCGTATCGAATTTTCAATATTGAGTTTTCACCGGAAATATCCGTTTTGAGGTCCCCTGAGGCCAAAAAAGTGGTTTTTAGCAAATGGTCTGCGTGTGTGTGTGTGTGTGTGTATGTGAACAGCATAGCTCAAAAACGAAAAACCGTAGTAAGTTGTGAAACTTGGTATTCCGTTTAGGTATCACTATGGCATCTGACAATGGGTCATCTGTCAAAATTACTCAACCGGAAGTACGGACTTTACTTGTTGGTTTTTTTACTGTTTTGCGTTTTTCTCAAAAATGGCTTTGACGATTTTCTTTAAACTTGGTATATCAACTGCATATGCAAAGAGCTGCAACTTTTCTCAGGGAAAATTCATTTAATGGCACTTTTAGTGGAGGGATTGGGTTATGTTTTTCTCTAAAGTGCTATCATAGTTGATTATACAATTCTATCATCCAAACAAAGTTAATTAGAAAGAAATGGATGGCCGAAATTCCGAGTTTCAAGGAAATTAGTTAACCGGAAGTGCGCTTTTACTGAAGAGTTTTTTTCAGTTTTCGTTGAATTTCTTTAAATTTGGTACACAAACTATAAAATTTGTCAATTATAATTTTAAGAACTGGAGTAAGAGGAAGTTGTGTGAGTGTTTCACACCAGATTTTTTATTATTATTAAATATTAAAATTTTTATTTTTATTTTAATTTTTGATTTTATAAGCAATAAAAGAATTTGCTGTTTGATAAATTAAAAAAGTATAAGATTTCAACTTTGTTAGATTGATTTAAATGTTTAAAGTTGCTTTGTACATACAAGAATTTAAGCTATTTGCAATATTGAGGAGATAAAACATGCTCAGTAGTTGAAGACAATATCAGATTGATGTAAGTTACTCTCTACTTAGACTGCTAAATTCTTGTTTGTTTCTCTTTACTGTATCTTTAATTTGACAGGAACCAGAAGATGAAAGCTGAAAAAGATCTTAAACTCGTTTATCTTTTGAACATTTAATAGTAGAACAAGATATTTATTTCTTTAATTTTGTGTATACGGATATATTTTTCGTAAGACCAATGTTGTGTAATTTTGTTTTGCTATTGGCTACAAATGAAAACAATATAATAAAAAATCCACCATCAACAACTCATTTAGTCCCGACATTTTTTTTATTTACAACTTTATATTATGAAACTCTTCATTATCTTTCTTATTATTTCCAGTTGAATAATCACAACTTTTATCTTCTTCGCCTACTGTTTTAACTCGTTCATCTACTTTTTCAACTTCATTTTCTAAGATTTATTAATCTGATTCCTAGACGGACATTGTTATTAATCTTGTTCTCCCTTTAATGCATTTTAATATGAGAGGGTGAATAACTTGAATTGTTGTTGTGTTTTTATCTATCTAGATGTTTTTCTAAGAAGAAATAATCCTTTAGTTCTAACAAAAATGCGTCTCCATTTAGCAATTTTTTTTTGGATTTCATTCAAGTTTTTTGACAATTTTGGATTCATTATGATAATTTTGTTTTCTCTCCTCTACTCCCCCAGCATCATGCAAAATGCTGATAATTTTTTTGGCGTTTAGTGGCTAGCACTTTCTTCATGGTCGACCGAATTCAATTGGGACTAGAATATGGGGACCTTCAATTAGTCCAGAGAAGCGGTGATGGTAACTGTGATCAAATGAACCATACAACAACAAAAATCTCTTTTGAAACACTCACACGACTTTCTCATGGTAACTGTTAAATTTCTAATTGACAAAGATGATTATTTTATTATTATTTTGATCCTTTTTTTTCTTACTAAAACCCTTAGTATTTCATATAGATTAACAGAACTTAAATTCATAACATATCTGGATTTTCAACTTTCAATGTTGACCTCAAGAGTTCTACCAAACTCCAGTGTTTGAAATCTGTCACGTTCTTTCCATCTTTTTAATACACAACATCTGGCAATCATTGGCCTGTCGTTACCAGTTGCGCTATATGTTTTTTTTATTATTTTAGTTTAATTATTAACGACTGATTTCTTCCCCATTCTTAAGGAATAAGAAATGAAACTGAATGATATCTCGTTTGGTTTTGAGTTTGGAATGGAATTATAATTTGTCGTATATATATTTCTTAATCTTACTTCTTTTTTTAATTTTTAAAAATGCGGAACCAATTTTACGTCTATATTTTTAAATATATATTATTTTTATATTTATCTTTTTATTTAAAAATTAATTGCTTTTAACCACTTAGCTTACTTCAACAATTTTTTTTTAACTTTAGCTATTTCAAGTATTAAATTTATTACGCTTTAAATGTGAAAAATAATTTTGTTATAATATTCAGATTCATTTGAAATGTTTAATAATAAATATTAAACATTTGAATGATTTTATAGAATGTATGAGATAATCAATATCTAATTAAACGATGTGGCTATCAGAATTTAATATTAATTAATTCAGTGGTATAGTTAGCTTTAGAGATGTATCCTTGGTCTGATTAACACCAATCTAAATCTGAATGGATCTGTATTCAAATTTACATTCTCAATTTATATGAATACGATACAATATTGTTTATTCCGTAATTGGTTTTTACAAACATGAACCTTTTTAGAAGTTTCAATTAACAAATGGGTATGGGAAATGATTAATTATGACTTCCTCTTACCAGCTCCAAAATTATTAAAAGTACTGCGATCTTCCCAAACTGTGGAATAAATATTTTTAGTGAATCATCTATGGTGTTGTTACTGTGTTTGTTTGCGCGTGTGTTTTTTGTGCATATGTGTATGTATGTATGTACGTGTTGACGAGTCTCAATGACAGAAAATTCCAGAAGCTCAAACTTACATTTCATTTCGGCACAAAGTTGTTGGTCAAAGTCCGTTAGTGGTATGTGGGACTTTACTGTTTTTTTTTTTTGTTTTTTTTTTAGTTTTATCGATATGCTGCAAAATACCTCCAAATTTCACATTCGTTTATTTTAGCGACAGTATACACAAAATCCTATCAATGTATTTAAAACATGTTTCTAGGAATATTTATTTTTGGTGGTTCTAGTTTCTTGAAGAACTTGCAATGTTAAGGTTTCCCTTAAATGGGTCACTTCCGTGTAATGTACACATGAATCTACCACCATATTAACATATTAATATTTATAAAATGCATTGAATGAAAAGGAATATAATGAATAAAGTTTTATTTGTGGAAACTATTTAGTTTATATAAAATAATTGTGGAATTAATGGCTTAACTCAATTAACAAAAATTTGTTATCTTTGGTTTTTGATTGGCTTAAGATGTGAATATTCAACAAAAACATAAATCATAAGGAACGCAACAAGACTCATAGCATTGTCATAACATATGTAACAGAAATAAAATGTCATAAAATAAAATTAACTTACTATATTATAATTAATTAATTAATCCATAGAACAATCAAAATCAAACCATAGAATTATAATAGTTTTTAAGGAGAGAAAATAAGTGAGAAAGGGGTTTTGGAGAAATGAGCTAGAATAAATGCTGAACAGTGTATAATAAAAGAGAGGCACAAAACTGCTAGGACTTTACACGAATAATCGAAATTAGATAGCGAGAGATTTAGACTGAGTAAAGAGAAAGGGTTGGTTGTTGACACTTGTGAACTGTTGTAAAAACTGTCCTCTTGGGCTAACTTGGCTGTATATTATGGAGTCTCCCACTCTAGTCTGGCCTAAGTAGCCAGAGAGAGATTCTCAATTTTGTGTTGCTCTCTGCCCTTCTTCTCTTCCTATTACAGAATATATAGTTTTACCCATTACATAATATTAATACACATTAGAAGTAGTGATAAAATTCCAAATATGAAGTAATTCGGTCAACCGGGGAAGTGAAATTTTACAGAAAAGGTTAATACTTTTTTTTTATCCTACTTTATTCATTAAATTTTATTTTTTAATCTTTACTGTAGCCACTAGTTTCCGGGAAAATACTCCGACACTTCCATACCAGATTTAATCTGACCCCTCATACGAACTAATCGCTCTCTGAGCGATCCGGCTATGTGAGTAGATAACGCCCCTGGAGTTCACCCTGTTTGAAACTAAAGAGCCCTGTCAGGAATTGCCATTGACCATTTTATACTACAGAGAGCCCACTGTGCTCTTCCATAGGGATGAATGCTGTGAGGCTATTCAGGACTGGAAGTTTGGCCAACATGTACCAGAAGTCACACCGACAGCAGACTCTAGATAAATGAAAGGGAAAGAACCACCTAATTTGGCAAACCTATCCACCACCTGATTCGCATATCATGACTTTCCGAGCAGATATACATGTAGATTGTTGTAGGGAATTATTGCACTCCGACCTGAAAGATCTGTTGTGGCGCTGGAGCCTTCTCAGTGCACAGCCGGCATCCAAGCAGTAGTACTGTAGCTACAGAAACACTGCCCACCACCGGACAGTGAGTTGTAGAAGCTCCTAGGAAGAGAAAATCTCAGGGCAGCATGCTGGATTCATACCCAGGATCTCCGCGTTGCTAGTCCAGCGTGCTACTACTGAGCTAACCCCCTCCTTCTCCCTTAGCTTACGCCAATTAACCAGGAACGGAGACCCCTAGTTTGTGTACTGGGTTTGTCCTTGAGTGTATGTAGTTTAAGTGTATTGTGTACTGTTTTGACGAAGTGCATGGAGTACTGTGCTGTGGTAACCCGTTGGGTCTCTACTCCCCAAGTAGCTGCATACAACAGATAAGTCCCTTGTGGGCTTCGGAGCAGATACAAACACTTTTTATGTTACTGTTGCAACCCATTTGTGATACCTCTGGATATAATTATATCCTTATTATTATACCATTTATAAACTAATTGGAGTAAGGTGTCGTGTGAGTGTTTCATCAAATCAGATCAGATTTTTTTAAATTATTTAAAATTTTGATTAAGATTGTCAAACACTCTCAAAAACTCAACGCTTGTCACTTCTGCATTTGCGAATGGCCTCTAATGAATTGTTTAGTGTACAACCAATCAGTTTTAAAATTTATATAAGATTTTCTCAATTCTTTTTTTCTTATATATATATTATAATAATAATAATAATAATAGTACTATTTATTAATTCTTGTTGAACAAAAAAGACATTATTTTCCAAGAACAATATTGAAGACATACTCATGGTCACACCACGACCGTCTGAGGAGTTGCCATATGTTTATATCAGAATAATTAAACAATATTGTAAAATAAGTGGATAAGTACAAATAAGAATAAGCAGAATGTGAAAATATGTAGTTATATATATATATATATATATTCCTCATCACATTTCTGAATCACAAAATTTAATTCTAATTAATGAATTCTGTGCAATTATTGAAAGACTTGCTCATAGATTTGTGATTGTCACAGCTTTTGCATTCATTGGGTAATTGGTTTCGGTTTCGGGCTGCTAACATTTTTGACAACGGAGTTTTTTGTTGGTTTTTTTGGCTTCAGTATCCCGTATGGACTACGTAAAATATGCACAAAGAATTGGGCTTCAGGTTGCATTACAATTTTATTTTAGATAAGACATCGTGTGCTTACATTTAGGTCATAAAAGAATTAATTATTGCTTAAGTTGACGAAAAGCTGCAAATATGGTCAGTGTACAACTAAAATATACACAAATCACGAAAATGTTTGTTATTTGTTAACTTTTGAATCCCCGTACATTCTGTGAATCTATTATAGCTCAAAGTATTATTGTAGAATAATTAATTGGCAAATAATTATGGTACGTCCTAGCTGCCGTATCTCATGAAATAGAATAAAAAGTCGGATGATTTTTTTTTGTTTTATTGCAACTTTTGTTTGGACAAAATGAGAGGAACATTACCAAAATGTATTATTTTTCTTAGTTGTGGGTCAGTGAAAGGATTGTGTGTCATACAGCTACAATAGATGATGTATGGATGTGCAGTAGTGGGGATACGTGACCAAATATATCCGTTTTTCATAAGTGTTGGATCACATGAAGGGTTACCATATGGAGCCTTACTATGAAGAAGGATGATGTCGTTAAAAGAGAAGGCTGAGAGTTTATGAAATGTAATATATTTTTTCAATGTGGTCTATTTTAAGGGGCAGTTTGGGGGCTTTTCTGGTTTCTGAGAGTCTGGTAAGGGGGAATTGAGGGGAAGAAAGTAAAACACTTACCGGATAATAATGATACTTTATTTTTAATTGTATTCTCGTGAAATTAAATTACTGCGTAGTTCAGATTATTATGTAAATTCATTGAAATTTAAGATAATAGAAAGTGTTTTCTGTTAAAAAATTTGATTGAAAAAGACTTTTTCATATAAAAAAAAAGTTTTATCCAGCGCAGCATACCATATCATTCATTTCCAGTTGGTAAAATGAAAAAAGTAAAATAAAATTATGTATTCAAGTGTTTGTTGCTTTGATGTACGCAATATTTATATTTAATCAAGGAAAATAAGCTGAATGCAAAATTACATAGTGAAGAGAGAGGGCCACAATTATATTTGAATTTAACATAAGAATTATTTTTGTCTTTACTTTCATTTAGTTGGAAATTGTGTTTTTTTTTTTGTATTTTTTCTATTTTTGCTCGTTATGAAATACGGATTGAGTGCGAAAGCTTGGCCAGCAGTGGTCGTTAAAAGGGTTCTTTATAGTATTTTGGTTCTCAAATCCAATTTACCCTAACTGAAATGGCATGTATTCGCTGTGTATGTTTGTGTATGTATGTATGTATGTATGTATGTATGTGGGTGGGTGTGTTTTGTGTGTATATCATCAACAAAACCTCAAATACGAAAAAAATCATAAAAAACTGGAACTTTATATCGTATCGTTTTAATGTTACTAGGTAAAATACGACAGTAACGTTTCCGTCAAATCGCTCGACCAGAAGTGCCACTTAACTGAATAAATTTTATTTAATTTTTTTTTTGTGTGATTTTCTTATGCTTAATATATTTTCACTAATTATGAAGAAAGCAGAACTTTTTCTCCAAAATTTTTTTTCAAGGAAAGGATGGTGGCGTTAGGCTTTCCTATAAAGTACCATTTCGCTATATTATACGATTCTATCGTCTATACGATATTAATACAATTCAATATGTTGCCAAAATTTCGACTTTGTAGAAACTCGGTTTATCGGATGTACGATTTTATTATTTTTTAATTAAATTGCCTAATTATTTTTCCAAGGCATTTAATATATCATTAAAAGCTGATTTGTTCAACCCATATAAATAATTAATCAGATTTATGTAAATTACAATAAGTGATAATCGTGTGAATAATCAGACCAGATTTTTTTATTTGTGTATTCAATTTTTGTTAGATAATAAATTTTACCTAAATTAAATATTTTTTTTATGACAATGACATAAACAAAAATTTATTGAAGCAATTACCCTAACTGGCTGATTAAAAATATTACTTGTTATTGCTAACGTATAGATCCAATACTTTACTATGCTTCTGTTAAATTTTAAATTTAAAAATTACCAAACCATTTAAAATCTTTAAATGTAAAAAAGTTTGACATTAAATTCATGAAATTTGCGTTTCCCCTTAGTGTGTAAATTCATTACGTTTATCAAAAAATAAAATTTTGAACGCTGAAATTTAAACGAAAAATGAAGGATAGATATTAAAACAAATAACTATCCTGAAGAAGCTTGTTGCAATATTTTGAAAAATATCAGTTTATATACCTAACCACGTGTAATGTAATGGTGTGATATGTATTTGTAGTAGTTGGTTGTGTAACATGAGCGGTGTTGTCAGAGGGCTTGTAATTATGTTTAAGATAAAGATAGAAGTATTAGTAATAATCAAGAAATCATCACTGTTAACAATAAATATATTCTTTCAAAATAATAACTACAAGTTATTTGATATTATAAACTTATTTATATATTGTGAAACTGCCACTGATATTTAGAGAACGATTCCTGAAGTGTTCTGGCTTTGAAAGCAGAATACCGACTTAGTTGTTTGAATGCAGAAGGCAGACTATTCTTGTTTGAAGGCTGAAGGCAGACTATTCTTGTTTAAAGGTAGAGTACAGACTTAGTCGTTTGAAAGCAGAAGTCAGACTGTCTTGTTTGAAAGCTGAAGGCAGACTATTCTAAGGAATTCTCTCTCTAGCGGGGGAATTTTCTTTTGCAAAAGAATTAACTCAACGGGATTTTTCCTACTAGCAATGACCTAGATTGTTGTATACCTGACTCTAAATACACTCTTTTTGAAGGTAAATTCACTGCTTAATATATTAACAAAATTATATTTTTGAAACTATAAAATATTCTAAACTATTTTTCGTTTTTCCACTACACACGGATGTATTTTTAACCCGAAGACCCTAATGTTTACTAGACCATGACCATGGAAACCTGAGAGGTCGATGACGTTTTGTGCACACTGTTTAATCCTTACTGAAAACGCTCCAAAAACGGCTGAATTTATCTGCTTGTTGTTAGCAGTTTGGACGAAACAATTTTGAATTAAGAAAACAAAGATCGCTTCTTTGTTTTACACACCATAAGATCCAATTATTGATTAAAAGAGTTCCTAAACTAATTCTTTCCTTTTACATTTTTCTTAACTAACAAAATTAGTGAATGATATACTCCTTTCTTAGTTTTTTTTTTCTATAAACAGCGGAAGAGTAATTGAAAAACTTTGTAATTAATAAGATGTCGAACATTCCCGAGCTAAACGTTAAAAATAAAATCATCTTCTTCTTCTCTCTTGGGCTTCACAAAAGGGGGGGACTTTGGGCTAAACTAGGAGTGCAAGAATCGTGGCTTTGATAATGCTTCCCATCCACTGTAGATCTTTCTTTCTTAAGATTGATCCATGCCTCCTTGGACGGTCATGACCTATTTTTTTTTTGCCACCTGCATTCCATTTATTTTTTCAGTTTTTGTTTTCGCTCTTAAAAGTCGTAACAACGTCTGTTTATCCTTAAACACTATAAGTTTAGTTAAAAGAGATAAAAACAAATGCGACTGGTAAGAGGAGAGACAAAACAAAAATAATGACTGTCAGCCAAGTGGTCTGATTAAACAGCTCATTTTAATGCTGTGTTTGTGTTTTTTTTGAAAACCGGAGAGTCTGATTAATGTTCGTTTTTCGTCTTTACTAAATCTCAACTACAATAATTGCTTACACAGTTTATTTAACATTTATATCAGATTGAATCTAGAAATATTGATTAAATTAAGTAATACGAGTAATTATAATTTAGCAGAAACAATCATTATTGCTCATTGTATTTATTTATTTTTTAATATTATTTTTTTTATTACTATTAATAAGCAAATCATGTAATTTCAAAATTTCAATATAGGTACATTCATGTACTCTATATTATTATTATTATTATTATTATTATTATTATTATTATTATTATTATTTTTATTATTTTAAAAGATTTACAATGCAAATTAGTTTTTAATCTTTTAATGTTGCATGAGCAGCTGCACGGTAATCGATAAATTCCACTTTAGCAATTCACATCAACCACTATCTGGCTCCAAGGAAATTATACTGTTAATTACACACCTGTTATGCTTTAATTGCATTCATCATGGCACATGATGTTTGAAATGAAATATGTCAGAATTATTTGGTATTGTGATGTTTAGAGTTGTTGAATGGAAATTTTTGTATATCTTTTATGTTTAGACAATTTCATTTTTGAAAGATATCATTAAGGATTCTATTATTTGATGACTGTTGCAGTTCATTTTCATACCAGCAGAGTGATTTTTACAGTAGTATAATCTTGAAATGTTATTGGTGTTAGTGTATTTGTAGTGTAGTGGTATGTGGCTTGAGCGGTTTTGTATAAGGGCTTGTATGTATATATGTTTAAGAGAGAAGTATTAGTAATAAGAAAGTAGTCACCCTTGCTAACAATAAATATATTCTATTAAAATTATAACTACAAGTTATTTGCAAAGGAATGATTAACTTATTAATATGAGCTGATGCTAGAGAGAGCGAAAAACAAGTGTTCTGCTTCGGTGTCTTACCACCCAACTATATATTAATAAATGATCTAGAATAAAGGCAAATCTCTATCACTGGCATGAGTTTAAGAGAGCGATTCCAGAAGCAAATGTTCTGGCTTTGAAAGCAGAATGCAGACTGTCTTGAAGGAATGCCCTCTCTCTCACAGGGGATTTTCCTTTACAAAAACAGTTGGCCAAGTGGCATTGTTTTAATTTAACGGATTTTTGTGCCATTGTTTCCCTAATAGCAATGACCCCAAATTACAGTACCTGACTCTTTTCACTGCACTAAAATACATTTAAAATATTAACAAAATACTATTTTTGATACTATAAAATATTCTAAACTCTAAACTATTTTTCAAAACTATTATTTTCTTTTATTTCTTTCTTCTACTACAATGTTATCAGGTGACGTTAGGTTTTCTGTTGGGACTTAGGGTTGAAAGGTTTTGTGCAGACGATAACATCCAATTATCTGAAATCTTTTATAAGTCATCCATTAGGTTCCTTTTATTAAGTGTTCGTTTTCAAATACTTTTTATCAACAAATTTTAACCGTTTGAAATTAAAATAAAAAATTCGTAACATCAAAGCAAATAATTCAATTTCCGTTTTGATTAATTGTTGATCCAGTATATTGATTCACTTGAAGTTACATAAAAGTTTTTCAATGAATCTCGTTTTAGCAATAGTTGGGTACAAGGGTAGTTAAATTTTACACACTCGTGTTATTTCATGGTGTACGATTTACAAATAAACTATAATCTAAGAGGAAATTTAATCTGGAAAATATTCTTCCAGGTATTTCTTTGATTACTATCAATCGCTGATTATTATATCCTTCATCTTAAAGTTGCGCCATAGCTGCAGATTTGTTTGGAATTATCCTATTTCTGTGTAAACAACTATTGTCTATAGACATATGTTATTTAAGTTTTAAACTTAATGACTAACCAATGTAACCATTTCGGTTATTTTGTCAAATATTTTATTTTCTTAAAAGTCTGGTGATTTTCTTAATGTTTTTCTATGATACAATGTATAATGCCTTATTTTTGATGTATAATACTGTTGTATAAATATAATACTAGTTCTAATAGATTATTGAATTGAGTTTAAAAAGTACTGATAATGAAGTTTTATTAAAAATAGAGTATATCGAATGTTGGCTAAATATGTCAGAGAAGGGTCTACATTTGTAATCGTCTGTATCTTGAACAGCGTGTAAGCGGTGAATGTGGAGTGAAGGAATATGTGTGTGTGTGGTAGCTAAGGACGAGATTAGTAACAACGGTAGTGCACTGGACTAGCAAAGCAGAGATTTCGAGTCGAGTTAAGCCTCTGCAACTCCATTGGTGAAGAGCAATGTTGTATTCAATGGCTGGCAGTGCATTGAGACCACTTCGAACTCTGCCATTAGCCACTTCTGGGATAGCTATATGGATAGCCTAGAAGAGCTTTGAATAACAAGTGTATTGCATGAAGGTAGAATCAAGGTAAGAATTGTTAGCGAGATATTCGCAGGGAAGCCAATAGGTGGCTAATGCATTCTCCACCTTGAAGATGTTTCTAATCTTTAATAAAATTCACTATTTTTAATGTTTAAATTAGAAATAAAGGTGTAGGAATATGTAGAAATAAGTGTGAGTTTTGAAAAATGTTGTTTGTTCCTGCAGGAAGGCTGAGGTAACCGTTTTGACCTATCGAGATACCTAATGGAGGAATCACAATGTTGATTTGACAAAATCATTGCATTTTCTGATACTTCGCCACACATATTTATTTCTCTTCTTGAATTGGTTTAAGACTTTGAAGGTTCCCTAACCATGAGTAAAGTTTATCTAAGAAGTACATTTTATTTTTGTATATTTTTGAATAATAATACAATATTATTATATTTTTGGTAATTTATTACGCGTCGATATCTACGGTCATTGGTGCCCGGAAGCCTTCTCAATCGCTGTCAGCTTCCGAACAATGTTCTCTCATTATCTCGCCACACACAGCACTGTCCATCACCGGATAGAGGCTGTTAGGAAAAGAAATTCTAAGTGGTTCATTCCTGGACTCGAACCGGGACCTAACATGACTATCAAGTTCATGTAGAGAGTTGATAGCCATACTCTCACATGACTGGTAATCGAAAACGGTCGGAACCAACACAAAAAAAATGCGAGATCGATAATTTGCGAGACTTGAACTCGATTTTTGAAGTCAGCAAAATATGAAGGTACAATGACGCAGTTGTAAAAGTTTTAAACATTGCAATGTGAATAGGAATTTAAGACCTTATGTACCTTAAGAAAATTCGGCAGTCTGATAAGAAGGTTTAAATTTACTTCTTAATACATATTAATCTTTTTGATCTGCATAAAAGGAAACTGTTTTCCCGAATATTGCATTTTATTGACGTAAAATTCTTTTTAGCAGTACACGCAACTATTAAACATCGTTCAAACAATTATTCTGCTTAGCAGTTTTAGAGCTATAAATAATGCCCATAAATTTATGATCTAAATAAATTTAAGGAGCAATAAGGTTTTAAGAGGCACTTAATGGTCAACAGTATCTGGTAAGAGATAAAAGCCAGTCAAGTGAAAGTTGATGTAAGAAATACACTTTCTTTAAACATTTTCAAAACGATCAAGGATTAGAGAAAATTCAATGTGCCCAATGGCACAGATAAAATTACACGCATTAGTTGAACGATTGTTCATAGTTAATTCGACTGGAATGTCTTTTAAGCTCAATATTACCTCTTGATGCTAATACTGTTGGCCTCCAGATAGAATATTCTCACATCAGAAGTTCATTTATAATCTTAAAGATAGGCAACCAACTTACATATATCTTTCATACTTTTCTGAAAAAATCGCTTTTTTTAACAGAACTTCTTCCTAACTGAATAATGGAAATCAATTCACTATTTTTATTAGCATTATCATTTTTTTATTAATTTATTAATAATGGCTTCCTAATTTTAATTGTTCATTCCATATTGCCCAAAGTTTGGAATACCTAATATGTTAACTATTATTTATCAGCGTCCAGCTTTATAAAGTATTTCTAGTTTGTAATCAAAAAATCAAACTCAATGTTTGCCTTGACAAAAAAATTTTCTTGAAGTGCTCAAAATAGTTTCGATTGGTATTTAATATAAATATAAATTTTGCTACCAACGGCGTACAGTAATTTTATTTTGGAGGGGGGTATTGTAAACCTTGATAATAATTTACTAATTTATATGGCTGTGTCTTAAGAATAGCGAGGGAGTAACCTATGCATTTTCTACTCTCTTCGTCAGTCGCCATTTTAAGCTTGAAGGAGTAAGCCGTTATGCAATACCCCCTTGAATAGGTCGCAGTGTAACACCTATACAATTCATACCGGTTTGGTTTGCCCTTAATTTTGAAAACCCAAGTTTGTTACGTCTGGTTTTCCTGGGTAGTATTAAATAAACTCATCCTTTTGTCGACTTGGCGGCTCGGTTCTCTAGGGTCTGCATGAGATTATTGTGAAATCACATGGTTGTTACTTCCGGTTTCCTGCCGTGCAGCTTCTGGGAGCCTATTTAATTATTATCTGCGATCATCAGCCAAGTAGCAGTGTATTGCTCAAGACTGGACGCACAAACGACTAATTTCCTCATTCCTATTTTTTCCTCTATTCTTTTCCCCGGTATGGGCTAAGGAGGTCATGGGTCTTGCAATACTGGTAACCAGGATTCTGCATTTCAAGGTAAGCGCCATTCTTTTGGATTATTGAAAGTGATCATAAATAATATTTGCTTCATTTTTAAATTTAATTTATATATTCATTTTTTTTCTCATACAATTATAAATTTTTAATTCCCCATTTTACTCATAAATTATATTATATTATATACAGTCGTTATATTATATTATGATTTTTCACCCAATTTATATTTTTTATTTTTTGCTGTTTTTTATTAAACAAAGCCCACTAGATGTATCTCACCTCAATATATATTTTTATTTTTTTCCTGTATTTACTCTAAAAGTTGGATATTGTTATTGGCTTATAGGATTTTATTAAATTTTTAAATCAATCTTTTATCTTAGAAATATAGAGAATAGCTACAAATTAATTTCACTGCCATTAGAGAAGAATATATTTTGCTCTCCTAGTTGTCAGTGTTTGTACATTTATTGGGAAGTTACAAACAACCTTCAACTGCATCTCCAAATTCTTTGTAATTGTACGATTTTTGTGGGAAGAAACAGTGTACAGATCCATAAAGAAGTGGCTAGTGTACCTCCTCCTCTTTTTGGGATCATTGATTTTAGTATGTGAGAATGTTAATGACTCTTAAAAATTATATTATCTGCATTATCAACTCAACTATTATTTTTATAGACATTATCAGATATTTCAAATGAAACGTTCCTTGGAAAAATATTCGATTTTACATATGATTAGAGACTTAATGCCTTTTAATTCAACCAAAATTGAATTTTACTTCCCAGGTTACTCTATGGAAATTTGATAATTGTAAAATTTTATCACATCTCAAAGTTTAAGTATTGATTTGGATTTGTTTACTTTTCAAGCCATATTGGTTGTGAAAATACTTTCCGTAACTCATATTCTTTAGGAAATTAATCTCAGAAACTACTAAGCGGACTTCAACATCTTTTGCCCACAGTTTTTGAATGTTTCGAATTTGATTCTTTATTGGATAATGTTTGTTAGAGCTTCCTCGAATTTCCATAAAATCACTTTTTTCGAAATATTTTTCAAATAAAACTGAACAATATGCTTTTGAATGTAAGAAAAAAAAAAAATAGATACTACTGGTGTTACTTTTAATAAATTGAATAACTAAGAATAGCATTCAGTTAATGGTTATTTCTATGTTAACGATTCCAACCATGATCTTTGTATCTGCTTGTATTATGTTAATATCGCCTTATCGTTCTGCAATTTTTGAGTTATGTTGTACATATTTATACACCAGAATTCATTTATCAAATTCGGGTGGGAGTTGGGACATATATAATATGGTTTTCGAAACAGGAAGCAAAAAATATTTTATATTCACTAAAGCAAATAATAGTGTTGGAACACGCTTCAGAAAACTAGAAGTAATTGAAATAAAAATATAGAATTATTAATGTCTTAAAATATAATTTAAACTGCCCATCGCCGAAGATTTAGCGTGCAATCCACCGTCAGTCAGATTTGTTTTCAAGATTTTTTCATCTTCATGAAGGTCTGTTCATCCGGATGAAAAAATGTTGTTAGTAGACTTTCGTTGCAAATTTATATTATCATGATTTTTTTGAGGTCTTAATCTGTAAGTGAAAATATTTATCATTCTTCCCCTAATTCAAAGACATTTATCCAAAGCCCTCTTCAGGGCCATATAGCTACCCCAAAGTTCGGAGCCTTCTCAGTGCACTGGCGGCATCCGGACAAAGTTCTCTCGTTACAGGCTACACTGTCCATTACCGTAACAGGGCTCCTAGGAAGAAAAAATCTAAGGACAGCAGCTGGACTTGAACCCATTGCTAGTCCAGCGCGCTACCGCTGAGCTAATCCCTTCCCTGATGTTTATATTAAATATGAAAACAGGGAACAAAATTATACAAACCTATTCAGCATTTTAATAGGTACTTCATTTTTAAATAGCACTTTTCCTATCATTGTTAAAAAAAAGGATCAAATATTGCTGAAGAAGTTGAATGGAGGTAAACTTGGAGCTAGAGAGCGTTGGACTTATAGGTCTCAAGAAATAGAAGTCGTAAACCGTTATGTTTATTTGGGAATGTTGCTAACCTCTCAACTAACTTTAAAGCCACATTTCTTGGAAAAATCCTCTTCAGCAAAACACTTGATAAATTATGTATGAAAACGTGCCATAATGCAACCTCAGATACGTTTGAAAGCAAAATTTCATATATTTAATGCCATGTCGCGATCCATACTTTGTTATACAGCGCAAGTGTGGGGATCACAGGAACTCAGGAAGTAGAAAGAACTGTATGGTTCTTCATAAGAAAGTTGTTTGCCTCGCCAAATTTTACGCCTCTTGTATTCTACATTTAGAAACTGGCGTTGAACCTATTTTCTTTCATACTTTGGTTTTAAATAGTCGTTACATATATAAAGTGCTAAATATGGATCAATCAAGGTTTCCCCGTATAGTAGCTGAGGAGGTTCAGAGATTAGGCTTATTATGGGTTGCGGACTGGGAAAATCTGGCCACTCAAACTGCAGTTACATTGAATTTCGATAACTCGGAAAGAGAGGTTCTTCCGTCAAAGCTTCAATGTATTATCTCCCGATTGAAGGAAACTTTTGTTTTGAAGCAGAGAGAAAGAGCGCAAGCGTCCCGCCGTTACAGTATTTATAAGCTTCTCAATCATAACGTTATGAGTGCATGCCTGATTGGTGAAATTGAGACACAAAAACGCATTTCGGATATACGGTGGGTGATAAAGCTAAGAGGGGAACTGCTAAACCTCAATCACAAAAGCCTTATAATCTTGACGATCAGAAAGAATGCATTCTCTGCAATTATAGGGTAAAGGAAGACACGTTTCACTTCGTCGCAGAATGTCCTATCTTGGCCCCTTATCGTCTGTCGGTATTTAGAGAAAGATTTCTCTCGTTTGATTTTTTTTCTTGATTTGCTGAATGGTCCAGAATGGTCTCGCCTGATTACATATGCCGCTTCTGCTCGGGAATACAGAAAAATTATTAATAATGAATTTAATTACTGAAGAGCCTCAATTATATTATTATTTGTTATTGATTGTTTTTATTTTGTTTTCCTAAACTGTACATTTATTTTATTTTATAATTTTTTTTTTCTTTTTTTTTTCAATTTTACAACAATTTATGATTTGCTTATTAAATTTGAAAGAATAATATTTGGTAAGTTTTTAATACTTCTCTTTTAAATTTGTTTTATTTGGCAATCCAGATACTTTTTTTTTTTCACAAGTAATTAATTTTGTTTAATTTGTGTGTTTATCTTTCGTTACCGTAGAACTATGTTAATATAATATGGTCCTAAAGTGTTTTTGTTTGCTAAATTGTTATGTAGACGTTTTTTTATGTTGTTTATAAATTTGTACCAAACCCCGGCAGACGGATTTCCTTCGGATTGCCGTATTAAGTTTTTGTTTTTTAATAAAAATATGCTTATGTATTTCTTTAATGTACAATTATTTTTTTAATAAAATTATTATTAATAGTGTTAGAACACGCTTCAGAAAACTAGAAGTAATTGAAATAAAAATATATAATTTTTAATATCTTAAAATCTAATTTAAACTCCCCATCGCCGAAGCTCTAGTGTGCACCCACCGTCAGTCAGCTTTGTTTTCAAGATTTTTTTAACTTCATGAAGGTCTGTTCATCCGGATGAAAAAATGTTGTTAGTAGACTTACGTTGCAAATTTATGTTATAAAGATTTTTTTGAGGTGTTAATCTGTAAGTGAAAATATTTATCATTCTGTGTCCAAAAGCATAGCTTCTCAAAGTGGGAACCGAGGCCCCTAGTAGGTCTGCGAATAGGGAGCCGTGAAGAATTTTTTTTATTTATTTTTATATTATTTACTTATTTTTTTTATTGTCTATGGGTAGTTACCAAGCCTTATGCTATCCAAAGCCCTACTGGGCCTATATAGCTATCCCAAAGTTCGGAGCTTTATCAATACACTGCCGGCATCCGGACAGAGTTCTCTTCTTACAGACAACAACTGTAAGGACAGCAGCTGGACTTGAACCCGGGACCGGCCGCATTGCTAGTCCAGCGCGCTACCACTGAGCTAATCCCTTCACTGATTTATTTTATTAAATATGAAAACAGGGAACAAAATTATACAAACCTATTCAGGTTAATAGGTACTTCATTTTTAAGTAGCACTTTTCCTATCACTAGCACAAAAATAATCAAATATTCCTTTAGAAGTTGATTTATTACGCGGTTCTCTCATTGACCTGTGAGAATTGATTTTAATTTATTCATTTTACTATGTTTATTATTAATTCTTTCATTTGGCTTTCTTTGTTCATTACCATATTAAATGGTTTACAAGAAAATGTTATAATTAAAAAAATAATTATTTCCTTAATCTCATAAAATCACAAAGAAATTTTTCTCTATATTCAAAGAGTTAATGGAATAATGCTTCGATAAATGACCTTACAAAAATAATGTGTACAGTTAAAAAAAAAAAATGGAACTGTACTCTTCGTATAATATTTAGGAGGCACTGGATCGTAGAATCTTTCTCAAGAGAGACTTGAGCCATATGGAGTCATTCTCAAAAGCGCCCTATATATGACAGCCCAAATGTTTAAAGTTTGACATTAAACGAGCTAATACTTAAGCTTTTCATTTTTAGTCAACATTTTGTTAGCATCTTTAAAACGAATACTAAACGCTCGCAGCAAAAACTACATTGCTAGCCAATTTGATTGTGGCATAAAATACGATATAGGAAAATTTATATTGACCATATAGCAATAAACAGATTCAAAACAAAGAAATATGGATCTAAATATTGCTAAATTTGGTGTTAAAGAAATAGTTTATTTATTTGAGCACTAAACTAGAATTGAAAAATTAGTACTCGATGCTCAACCAATAAAAGCATGTATCTCGCGGCCTCTCTCATTAGGTAGGCTAAATTTTTATTTTATAATTTTTCTTCTATTTTTTTTTATTTTTATTTAAGGCGCTTCAGCATCTATGGTCATTAGCGTCTGGAGCCTTCTTAGAGCACTGCCGGCCTCCGGACAGTGTTCTTTCGCTACAGACAGCACTGTCCATCACCGGACAGTGAGCTGTAGAGGCTCCTAGGAAAAAAAAAATCTAAGGGTACACTGGACTCGAACCCGGGACCTCCGCGTGGGAGTCCAACGCGCTAACCACTTAGCTAATTTTATAATTTTGAAACTATTTAAAACTTAGAGTAAAATCCATGATAAAATATGTTTTACTAATTTTGTCCGGTCAACAATTCTATTTTTTTTTTTTTACACTTTCGAAATTAAAATGTCTGCTCACATCCTCACAAGACTTTTATTTATTTCTATAAAATAGAAATTTAAAGAATAGCATGAATTAAGAAATCAGAAGATGTTCAAAAGAAAAATGATCTAATTAATTTGTAAATAATTGCAAAATAAGAAATCATAAGATATAATTTATCTAACTAGAACACATGAAATTGCGAGTAGACTTTCAACTTGCATATTATGATTTAATGATAACCGATATGATTATGGGGAATATAGGAAAATGACCGCTTACATATTTCATCTTCATTAACTAATTTCTTTAATCGAAGTGAAGTATCCTAATATATTATAATACTATAATATTCTAGGTTATACAACTATAACATAATATATAACTTAATATCTAAATAAATTCATTAGATATTCGTCAATTAATGATATAATGGTTAATATAATTAACCAACAAAAAAAAATAAATCGTTGCAGTTTATTTACTCGTAATAACATTATTCATATCTTGTATTAATCAATCAATGAAATATAACTTATCCGACAAGCTATTAATTTTTCTTTAAATTAAATTGAGTGATCTCCCGGCTTAGGCAACATGAAATATAACGTTGTAATTTGTCAATGTCGAATTGTGCCACCAACAACAGCGCCTATTGTTATTTTTGTTTCACGAAACAAATAATCTCATTTGTTTTTTTTAAATTTAATCAATATAAGTTTTAGTAAATTATTATTTTTTTTTTTTATGATTATACTTAAATAAATTCGATTAATTTGTTTTGTTTAATTTGATGATCACAGTTTTGTAGAAAAAAGATAATTAAAAGTTTCTTAGAAGTATTAGAATAAGATTTATTTAATGTTTCTTAAAACTTGGAAAGTTTACTGCATCTAATCTATCCAGTTTTTGAAATATATTTTTGGTAAAATAGATTTCAAAGAAAAATAAAGGAATCTGTGGCGGTAGATTTGAAGTGTTTTTGATGAAGGCATTAACTGTGTTGATAGTGGCACTCACTGTGTTGATAGAGGCACTAACTGTGTTGATAGTGGCACTAACTGTGTTGATAAAGGCATTGACAGTGTAGATAGAGTCATTAACTGTGTTGATAGAGACATTAACTGTGTTAATAGTGGCACTAACTGTGCTGATAAAGGCATTAACTATATTGATAGAGGCAATAACTGTGTTGATAAAGACATTAACTGTGTTGATAGAGACATTAACTGTGTTGATAGAGACATTAACTGTGTTGATGGAGACACTAAGTGTGATGATAAAGGCAATAACTATGTTGATAGCGGCACTAACTTTTGGTAGAGGAACTATGTTGATAAGCAGACAGAAGCATTAACTGTGTTGATAGCGGCACTAAATTGTTGATTGAGGAACTATGTTGATAAGCAGGCAGAGGCATTAACTGTGTTGATAGAGTCATTAACTGTGTCGATGGAGACACTAATTGTGTTGATAAAGGCAATAATTGTGTTAATAGTGG
Source organism: Triatoma infestans (assembly GCA_011037195.1). NCBI lineage: Eukaryota > Metazoa > Arthropoda > Insecta > Hemiptera > Reduviidae > Triatoma > Triatoma infestans. Next base: position 27,761 of record JAAEAF010003479.1, read on the forward strand.
CACTAAATTGTTGATTGAGGAACTATGTTGATAAGCAGACAGAGGCATTAACTGTGTTGATAGAGACACTAATGGTGTTAATAGAAGCATTAACTATGTTGATAGAAGCATTAACTATGTGATAGAGGCACTAACTGTGTTGATAGTGGCACTAACTATGTTGATAAAGGCATTAACAGTGTTGATAGAGTCACTAACTGTGTTGATAGAGACATTAACTGTGTTGATAGAGACTATAACTGTGTTGATGGAGACACTAAGTGTGTTGATAAAGGCAATAATTGTGTTAATAGCGGCACTAAATTGATGATTGAGGAACCATGTTGATAAGCAGACAGAGGCATTAACTGTGTTGATGGAGACACTAAGTAATAGTAAAGTAAAGTAATGCCCATTTTTTCTGGCGGGCTTAACGTCTAACTACCAAATTAGGTGTCGTGGACGGGGGCGGAAGCACATACTTTACTATTAAAATTTTTTTACGAATATAAAATTTAGCAGTTATACGCGAGACTCGAACTGGCGATCTCCAAGTTACAAGTCCATTCTCATAACTACTACACCAACACCCGCCCCTGATGGAGACACTAAGTGTGATGATAAAGGCAATAACTATATTGACAGCGGCATTAACTTGTTGATAGAGGAACTTTGTTGATAAGCAGACAGAGGCATTAACTGTGTTGATAGAGGCACTAATGGTGTTGATAGAAGCATTAACTATGATAGAGGCACTAAATGTGTTGATAATGGCAATAACTATATTGATAGAGGCAATAACTATGTTAATAGTGGCACTCACTGTGTTGATAGAGACATTAACTGTGTTGATAGAGACTTTAACTGTGTTGATGGAGACACTAAGTGTGTTGATAAAGGCAAAAATTGTGTTAATAGCGGCACTAAATTGTTGATTGAGGAACTATGTTGATAAGCAGACAGAGGCATTAACTGTGTTGATAGAGGCACTAATGGTGTTGATAGAAGCATTAACTATGATAGAGGCACTAATGGTGTTGATAAAGGCAATAACTATATTGTTAGAGGCAATAACCATGTTAATAGTGGCACTAACTGTGTTGATAGAGACATGAACTGTGTTGATGGAGTTACTCAAAGGTTTTGATAGAGGCATTAACTAACTTTGTTGATAGAGACACTAACTGTATTGATGGAGGCACTAATTTTGTTAATAAAGGTAATAACTATATTTATAGAGGCAATAACTATGTTAATAACGGCACTAACTTGTTGATAGACGCAGTGACTATGTTGATATCACAATCAGTACCTACTTTGTGTTGAGGTTTATCAGCCTGTTCCCCAATACGGGTTTGGTTTAATCTTATTAGTACGCTCGTCTGATCTATAATATACTCGAAGGTTTCAAAATCTGTCAATCGGAAGCGCTACATGACTAATTTTTTTTTCTCAGCTTTTTGCGCTTTTCTCGAAGACGGCTTCAAGATTTTTTTTTTAATTTCTTATAATATATACAATGATTAGATTACTTCTGTTTGAAATGTTTTTCACGGGAAATTCTAAGTTTGGAGATTCTGGAGTAAAAGTAATTGCTTTTTTCTAAAATACCATTTCATTATAATGTATAGCTCTAACAACATCCAACCTACATAATATATTAATATACGTACAAGCATTGCTGGAATTTTAAATTTGAAAAAAGTCAGTTATTAGGTTGTGTAACTTTCGATTTTTTGGAATTTTTTCGAAAATGACTATAACGATCTCCTTTTAACTTGGAATTGTTAACTGCACAGATATACGATATTTTGCAACATATTTCCGATAAAAATTTATTTTCAGTAGTGCTGCAGAATTTATAGAATTAAATTTCAAATGTCAAAATGGGTTTGGTTGAATGTTAGGGCCTCATTTTCTGTACTACATTGTTATCATTCTACTCTTACCTGGAGAGGCATTTATCCCCCCAACCATCTCACTTATGTTAGAACTAATGAAAACAATGCATTGAGCTTAGTGATGCGTAATGCAAAGCACAAGTGCTTTTAGCCTTCATAAAATAGGGTTCAATATTTTTTTTTTTTTTATAATCCTAATTTATTAAAAGATATTTTATGAAGCAAATTTCCTTCATAGATTTTCAAATCTCCTTATGATTTTTAGTTCATTACTGTTTCGCTAAAAATATAATGAACTAAATTATTTTTAAAATTGACTCATGTATTTGACAAGGAAAGCTTGTGATTGATTTTCTTTTATTTATGTCAATATTATGTGTCACTTTTCAATATAATCAAGATGAATTTTCATCGATAATTGATTCAGGATATAATTTTTATTGTTTACTGGTATATTAGTTGAGAAACCTTCGATTCGCTTTTAAAATAGTTTTAAGTTTTTATTATTGGAATTAGAATAAGTTCACCTATTAACACCTTCTGTATAGTTACGTATAATATAGTTACTAATACAAAATATTATAAATGCTCTATAAGCCAAATTAAACACTAATCTTTTTAATTTAATTCAAATTTTAACAGGATAAAAAAAGAGTTTCCTAGTAATAAATTTATAGATCTATGACACAATGAAATATCCTCACACTAGGATAAATACAGCATGATATCATCTATAAAAGATAATGTGAATATATCAGAAACTGTTCAGTGAACGATGAGAACACTATGGCTTCGTAACGAGAGCCCAAAACCTTTCTAGTCACTTTTCCCTAGGGAAATTTACTCTCACTAGATTAAGTATAGTAACCGGTTATCTAGGGATAAAGCCTCTTAATTGATGGGTGGCTGAAATACAAGATGATCTTCTCCAACTAGCTAGAACATAATATTAATTTGATGTTGTGAAGGGAAGGAGTAGACTAACAAACAAAGGATAGATTGGAACTACGTGGTTTATGGAAAATAGAGAAATTTGTGCGGGATTCTCAAAGCTTCATTTTGCAAAGCTGTTAGTGACATAGGTCTATATTTTCAACAGCTGAGCAAAGAAGTGACAAGGTTTCAGATTCAATTATTTTCTACGTTTTACGGTATTAGTTCACATCTAAAAAATGGTTTGTTTTTATATATTTGTTTTAGATAATAAATTGAATTTTGGTAGACTATTCCAAACAGAAAAATGCTTAAGATACAGTTTCAAAGCAGAATTCGAATATATTTTCTTACATCTGAAGTATATCTTAAAATATGTTCTGTTGTGGAATATCCTCCAAAACAGAAACATTATATTGCTATCTAGATTTTTCAAAAACATTATTTACAAGAATTTATAAAAACTGAATATAAAAGATATTCAATTTTGCTTCAATGCCTCTAGATATTATTCTAACCGAAACAACATTTTCGTGGCTCTTGTTTGATTGCGTTGGCTAAATCGCTTAGGTTTAGGTTAGTCAGGAAGCTGAATCACAGATTTTGGGTGCTTTGAAACTTGCAAAGTTTTTTAATTTCCTTTTTATTTCGTTTTAAAGGCCAAGCTGAAAACAATTTAGAACCGTTTAGGACTGACGAGTTCTAGGTGACTTGGAAGTAAACACATAATAGTGTTCGCAGCGCAAATGACTAATTTGCATCAACTCGAAGTGATAGTCTCTGTATATTACAACAAGAAATCCATTACCATGAACTTGTTCATTCCGCTTAACTTAGAGGATATTAGTCATAAGTAATTGCATGTCTTTTTCTTTCAATAATGTTCACTAAGCCGCTATTGAATAAAGTAACGGACCACTTTTTGGTAAAATGCTAGTTTCTGTTTAATTAGTGAATTATCCCAATAGTGAAGTAATTGGTTACAACCTTTTTGGTGTTAAATAATGATCTACTAGTCACCGATCTGAATATGTATTATTTTAATATCGTTTACGAAACTTTGGTAAAACGGGTTTTAAACAAGAAAATGATCTTTTTAACAGAGGATAGAAGCCCGGAAAATTCGTTGAGACCCATTAAAGGTAAAGGGTGGGTATTATATATTCCTCCAACGGCTGGTAACTATTGAGGCTTCCAAATATTCCCTGAATGATTGCACCGAAATGAGTTGGGAGATGTATTGGAATCTCCTTCATCTCCCCGCAATAACTGCAGGTGCTTTCGTATTCTAGGCCCAGCTTCTCTAGGTGGCCCATGAGTTCACAATGCCTTGTGACGAAACCCGTCACCATCAGAATCCTATTTTTACTTAAAATGTTGCTCCAAATCTTTTGTGGTTATAACCGACCCGGTATTACTATTATTATTCAAGGAAGGGGAGGGCGAAACCCTACGCTATCCAAAGGTCCCTGGGCCCATATAGCTACCCCTAAAGAATAACAACTACTGGGTCTGAAACAAAAGTCCAGTCCCAGGTTTTACCCATTTAAGTTTCACCACAGACCGAACAAATCGGACCAAAACCTTAAAAATACATATCTCAAGATCCTCTACCGATATCCTATTCCGGCCGAAGTCCTAAACCTAATCACCTCACAGCCCAAACACTCCTTCAACAAATGCATGGGTGTTTCCTCCTACGTCTCACAAACTCAACAAAAGGGGTAGGCACGCCACCCATTGTATAGAGATGTCTCCTCAAATCACAATGCCCAGTGAGGAAGCCAACCAGATGCCTGAGAGAGGTCCGTGAAAGACAACGGATCTCGCTACTCAAAGCTCCGTCCGGACCCCCAATGAGCATCTTAGACAACCCACTGCCTTGATCCATAAGGATGAGTGCTATGAGGTCATCCACGTCTGAAAGCCTGATAAAAATGTGGCAGAAGACACACCAACAGCAGGCTCTGGACCAATAAAAGGGAGAGAGGCGCCTAATTTGGCAAACCTATCCAACTCCTCATTCCCAAAGATTCCCATATGATCTGGAACCCAGACCAAAGCACATCCTTCAATGAGGAAAGATCTTCCAGTCTTTTAGAACATTCTAACACCAATCTGGAAGTGAAGACACATGAGCTAAGCGCCTTCAACGCAGCCTGGCTGTCCGAGCAGATACAAACACCTTTTAAATTAGTGCTACGCACCCTCTCATCCATAATATAGCAAAGAATTGCCCACTCACCAAGAGGCACCATGGTCTCCCGTCTCAGAATAGACGGCAGGTCTTAGCTTGGATGGATTTGGAGTTTACTCTTCTGAAAAGTAACTGTAAAATCCTATAATCACTTGACATGAATTATTTATTGAAAAATACATTTCGAAGACAGGATAGCTAGTTTTTGGAACTACTAAAAAGTATAAGCAATAAATAAAATTGTAAATAAAAAAAAACGTTCATTTAACGATTGTAAACAAATATAAGGATTGGCAAAAAAAAAAAAAATTCAATTGTCTTATGATGATCAATTAATCACGAAACAACGCAGAAATGTTTATAGTTTTTTGGAAATCATTTTCTATACAAATTTTCTCTTTTATTGTAATTGTTACATATTTTGTCGGATTTAGAAAATAAGCAGAAATCTGGATAATTTACTTCATATCACCGATCTTAGCTCAGGTTCTGACCCTCTGTGTTGTATTATGAGTGCTGTCCATTTTCTGGTTCTCATGAAAGTTCGAACTGTTTTAATTCAGCATTTTGAACAAAGTTTCAAGTGTTCAATTCAATAGTAGTGGATCTGTATTGTTAATTTGCTACTATAGCGATGGATCCACAACATTTTTTGACTGCACACAAGTCTACCAAAGAAATATGTCTCATAACTAGCTTTGGCCCTTCTTAGATTATTTAAGATTTTCACCAGAATGAATGTGTTAAGGTTTTCCTCAAAAGGAAAAAAATATTTTTACCGCATTGTTTGTGTGACTACGTCAATAACAAAAGCTCATATTTGATAAGCCGTTTAGGATTCTTGTGTCGACAGTGATACGTCATCAGAAATACCAATTTCAGTACTTTTTTTTTTTTTTAGTTTTTCTCGAAATCCACTTCAGTGTTTACCTTTAACCTTCGTTTCCTATCTTTACACATACACTTACACACACGCTATATATTTATATAAATAAAACAATATACAAAGATTATATTAATGGCGAACACACAAAAATTTAGTTTAAAATTCTCAGAGAAATTTTTCACTTGGAATTGTGACTTTGCAATAAAAGAAACTCCTGCAAATATTTCCCACCAGTTTTTCTTTCTTTAAGTTAAAGAATCGTTTTTCGTGACTTTCAAATATCTCTAAAACATACAAGATTTAAATGAAAGTTACTAAAGTAATTTAAAGTCAAAGTTGAAAGATAAAAGTGCTTCAACAAACTATAGAGTAACATAAAGCTGAAATATTAGATATTGCACGTATTTTTATTTTTTACCTCATAAGGCAAAACAGTTAAAAAAATCTATCTTTTCTACAAAAAAAAAAAAAAGAAATGAATTTCAGACAGGAATTTCTGAAAAAGGAAATGATTTCTGTTTGGCAAAATAATAGTCAAAGAACTTATGTTTTACAAGCTTAAATAAACTAAACATTCCATATGTAGAGTTTGTCTTGAAACTTAGCTTTGTTATGTCACTTTATTGAACCATGAATGGAAACCTATGTATTCAAAGCACTTGTAGAATTTATAATTAAATAAGCCGGATGGGGAATAAAGCAGTAGCTAGCTGTACCATGAAAACAAAACAAACTTAGACGCAGACTTAAATGGTAATCCTAATGTAAGTTATATTGTCAAGTAATTATTAATCACCAATCTATTCTACATCAAAATTAGTTTACTTTAGTCGATCGGTAGACTTGAATTAAATAACTAAACATGTGGGGATCCTCAACTACAATTGGTAGTTGTATTAAAAAATACCGGAGATAGGAAAATTAGACAAAAGAATTTTGTTATGGCCGCTATATTTAATATTGTAAAAAAGGATGCTGAGGTTCGGTAAAAAATACAAACTGTTTTTTCAAACTTTCACCGACGCTTCAGGGTAAAAATTTTAATGTTTGAATTTCTTGTGTAGATTATCTTGTGATAATACCATCACCAAGTGTTGGCATCACAAGTTAAACTGTAGTTTTTAGGAAATAAAAAACATAAAAAAATGTTTACCCTGAAGAAGCCTATCAAATTTGCCTCAATTCCAATTCTAACACTGCTTAATTGAGCGTGACAACCGCCACGTTGTCAGCCTTGTTTTAGGGCTAACGTTCATAGCATTGGACTGTTCTCACGTAATATTTAATCAAATTTTAAATTTACTGCGATCTCAACCTCCATTGTAACGGATTAATTGTGGTCCACTTCATGCTGTTTCCTATTTTATGGCTTTCATTTTATTGAGTGACATGAAAACCATACAGACAGGCAAATTAGTTAGAGGATATATTTCTTATTTTAAATATGATAAGGTTTTTAATTTTATGGTGATGCTCAACCCCAATTGCAACATTGATTAATTGCGGGCCTTCAGGTAAACAGCTTTGTTGGAAGCCGTAAGTTCATTTCAGTCAGATGCATTAAAATACCGCTAATAAGAAAATTATTCCAACAAAATCTTTCCAACTGGGAAAAGGAATGGCAATCAGTGCAGCTGTCAAATAAACTAAGAAATATCAAGAGTACCACATAGAAATGGCCAACCTCAAATCGAGAGTCTCGGCGAGAAGAAGTTGTCCTAGCGAGAATGAGACTCGGTCACACCATGTTGACACACAGCCACATATTCCGAAGAGAACCACAGCCGGTATGCAGCGCTTATAATACGACATTAACGATCCCGCATATTCTATTGGAATGTTCGAAATGTGTAAACGTGCTGGGAAAGGTAAATTTGCCGACCAGTCTTACAGATGTATTAGGAGACAGTGAGGGCAATATCAATAAGACTTTCGAATATCTTAGGGAGTTTCATCTATTTCATTTGTTGTGAGTAGTATGGAAAAAAGGGGATTCTGGCACAGGGGCAAGTGGAAGATCCCACTCCACTTACCCCCATGCCCCCCTCCCCCCCGCCTGGCATAGGGGATTCTGGCACAGGGCAAGGAAGATCCCCACTCCACTACCCCATGCCCCCTCCCCCTGGCACCCTCCCCCACCCCCCCCTTTCTAGACCCAAATAAAAATTTTTCTCCATGACCTTGAATCGAACCAGCAATCTCAACACTCACAGTCGGTAATCTAAACCAGTAGACCACCGCTGCTACTTGTTCATATGTAGAAAAAGATCTCTCCTATAAATTTATCGTACAGTGCCCCGTGCGTTGCGCATGCACGTTCCAAGTTAGTTGTTCGTATTTTTCTATAGAGAGAGAGAGACAGGAAGTTGAGAGAAAGAGAATCTGACGCAATATCTTGAGATAGAAGTGACCTTGGAATAGTAGTCGAAACTGGTAGTTGAATAGCAACGCAACCTTGAAATTTTACTTATATGATAAGAAGGTCTACAAAAAAAAACTAATTACAATATTTTTACATACATATATCACAGAGCAGGCTGTGTATCATTGACCCTCGAGGTCAACCTAATACGATAATTTTTATCATTATTATATATAATCTGACGTAATATCTTAACTAATCTTATTTTAAGCTGATAATGAGATTACAAAAAAAAATTAAATTTTATTAAAAAAAGACTTAAATTAAAAAAAATTGTTTCCCCCTAATACGGAGATCTGCTAACTTACCTATGATAGGAGGCGATGTTATGTCAGAACCGTCTTGTTGAGTACTGCCTTCTACATTTTGTTTACAGCTGGTTATACTTTTTGTAAAAAAAAGATGTAGGAAAATGGCTTAGTATAGTTCAGTGCGTGAACGATGGCAGATTGTTGGCGGAAAATTCTTACTAGCGACGGATATAACCAGTTTATTACTAAATTTAATGCTGCTAAGTGTATATTTAATGATATCAAATTAGCTTTAGCCATAGCGGAAAAGATGACGCAATTAGAAGAATATGCAAAAGAATATACAGAACGAGCGTCTAATGGGCATTATATGCAATGTGTATGGTCTAACCCAAAACAATGTTGTGGACCTGATACGTGTAAATGTTGTATTATAGATGCTTTAATGTTTGAGATTGAACGCTATTTTTTTCAGGAGAGGAGGGGGTAAGTTCGAAAAGGATTAGAGAGGGAACAAAGTTGTTACACATATCAGTGTGAATTGTGATAGTGAACTAACATCATCATCATCATCATCATGCCAAGTGATCTAGGTATGCAATTAACTACAACATTCTCTCTAAACAGCAACAGAACTAAACAACTTATAACTGGGCTCTCACAGGAAGGTAGGATACCGCTCGTAGCATTAAAAGCGGGTAAAAATGACGTCATCTATTTGAGTGAAGAAGACTGGTTAACGTTTAATTGTAACGCTGAATTATGCAATACTTACTTCAAAAAGAAAAAAAACCAAGAACCAGCAACATCCGGTGAAATTAATCTACAACATTCAACCATCACTTGTGAAAAAGTTGTTCACAAAGTTATTGTATTCCGAGGTAAACCATCATGGCTAGAAGCAATCCTGAATTATCCAGCTCCAAAGATTACTTTGCTACGCAATGAATACTTCAAACTAACAAGTTTATACGAAGATGTACTCAATCAATTAAATTATATAAAAAAACTTAATCATACATCATATAGTGAAAAGTAGCTGTAACTTACGTAATTTTTGTTTGTTTGAATTATATTTTTTATAAGGAAAAAAATAAAAAAAAATATTTAAAAAAAAAAGTTTTATTTTATCTCCCTTTACATATATACATTAAAAAAAAAAGTATCTTTATCTCCATTTGATGACAAAAGGGTGGTCCTTGCTGATGGTATTAAAACGCAGGCTATTGGATATAAAAATATTGTATAATAAAAAAAAACTTACTTGTATTTTTATTTTAATCTTGTATATATGGTTAATATTTGTATTAAAAAAAAAAGAAATAAAACATTTTATTCTGAAAAAACTTTTTTTTTATTTTTTTTATTTTCATAAGATATTACAAAAATAAAGAGTACATTATCCTCTTTTTTTTATTACACATTTCATTTTAATTTACTAAAAAAAAAATTACTTAATCTCTGTTTCCTATACACATATTATTCAGTCTTTTATGTATATTACATGCACACACACTTCTACGCAATGTACCTTCACTAAGAATAAGACCACAATAAACGCACTCCACGCTACTACGAGTGTTCATTACAAAACCATTTAAGGCTAGCGAATCTGGTGATAATTTTCCCATCTTCCAGCCCTTAAATGTTAGCGCTCGTATAGCTGCGTTAGTGAAATCTACTTGAGAATAATTATTGATCATCCATGATGCCAACCGCTTGGCAATATGAAGGGCGCAACTGAAGGATTTTCTGCTTTTCTTCGTGTGATAATTACATTTTGTAAAATTCTGTTGCACACCTACATGCTTAATAGCTGGACAGTTGAACCACTCTAAGTTATAGACTGTCTTGCCTAAGACATCTTCAAGAAATGCAGCTTTCTCTTCCCCCTTACAGAATATGTATCTATAGCTTCGAGTTTCTCGCCTGAGGACCTCTTTATATTTGATGAAGTCGATATCCCCATCAGTCCAGCTGATCCCATGCAAATTTTTGTACACCCAGCGATTAGTCAACGAATTGGGGTTGCCATAATTCGATGGCTTAAAAATAAAATGCTTCACACCTCCAGCTAAATCAGCGATACCACATTCTTTAATAAGAAAATGTTTATTATAGTCCAAGTAACCTTGAACGTCTACCACTGCGATGACGGTGCACATTGTATAAAGATGTGTGTATGAGAAACTATGACTAGCTTAACTTTCCTACACTGCTACTCTTTTATTCTAATTCCCCCTTCCTATTACCCCCCTCTCTTATAATCTTCTTACTATCCCGGACAATGGAATATATTGTACCAATGTGTCATGCAAAATTAATGCATAGGCCGTTGTATTTGATTTAAACGGCTCTCTACATTCTATTTCCAATCTAATGTCTACAGAGGATGATCTGATAGTCTCCGACTGTCGTGAACAGTCGATTACAATAATTGGGGTGAAATCTTTAAAATTATTTTTAGACATAAGAGGTTGGTTTGGTTTTCCATAATAGCTGTGTTGAAAATTTTGATACATATAGTATAGGAAACTGAAATAATTTTTAGAAAAATTAATATTTAAGTCATCATAAGGATAAACTTCTGAATTTAGGTATAGTTTAACATTAGTAATATTATTTTGATCGAATATTGTTGGATCTGCTAGTTTGTTGTCCTTTCTGTTGGTTTGAAATGCTATAATTACATATCGAGGTTTTTCCAAATTTGTAGTAGTTTTCAATGTCCAAGTATGCTTATTAGTAGTAGGTAAAACTGGATATTCAATCAAATCCCAAGACCTAAATGCCATGTGTACGGTCTTTCCTTTGTTGATAAAGTTCAAGAACTCCAGCCTTTGTTGATCAGACACTTTGACATATGGGATTCTCCATTGTACAGATTTAAGTTTAATAGATGCTTGCATATTTTCATGTGAAATTATAATACAATCATTATCACTTCTACTTCTATGCAATATTATTCATGTTTCCCTTGCAAAATTATTCTGTTATAATCTTCAAAAAAACCCATAACTGTGTCCAACGGAATGCAGCAATCAAAATTGCCATCATCATCGGTAAGCTTAATGTGTGTTGTAGGAGGCATCCATCCAGCTATTTCCAAAGCTTTAACTTTATCACTATTAAATGATATATACCCCTTCAGTGTGCTTACAATGCCGGGGTTGCGGACGTGGTCAACCAAAACTCCATTTAACTGATACTTGATTTCATCAAACAAAAACATGAAAGCATTTCTCACCAATTTTGCAGTGGCGTCTGCAGGCGATGGTGGTGCTGCGGTTTCCAGCTGTCCTTGAATGTAGAGAAAACTCTTTGAAGGCACTGTGAAAATGTCCTGTTGTTGTACTGCGATTATGATTTCATCAGAATTGTCCAGAGACTGTGTGTACGGTTGATGCGTGTGATACTCATAGTTAATTATTCTCTCCTCGAATGTTACTCCCTCATTTACATTCAATATTTCTTCCATTGCGGCTTAACTAATAATCCTATTCCTTGTAAAAATCTAACGTTTGCAGGTGTTATTGTATGTTGGGAAGTATGTTCAATACTGTATGGTTTACTTCTAACGTACCTGCTTTTATACTTTTGGAAGTCAATACCCATTTCTCTTCAAATGTAAACGTATCGTGATCACTTCTTCACGAAAATCCACTATATTGTTATCTTGATCTGTAAGAGTTAGCGTAATATTGTCAATTGTCTCTCCAGTTACTGGGAAATAAATGACTGGAGACGGCTCATGCACCAGCTTATAACCTGGCGGAATTGTAGGGGAAAATTCATATATGGTATGCCCAGGTTCTCCGTTTCTGTACGAACCTGAGGCTATATTACAGTTTATAGCAACAGTATTTACACTGTGAACTTTCACTAATTCATCAGATTTGTGAATAACCATTTTATTTAACACTTTATGTGCCAATTGTGTGTTCTCTGTTCAAATAAACTGGTTGGGTGCACATAAGTTCAACTTTTAAGGTGTTCACATTCCCCTTCAGTTTTAATGAATCTGGAGATCGAATATTCTTTTTCAAGTAGTCTGCTAAAGCTTCAATCTCATAATAGGTATTTCAATCACTTTGTTGCCATAGTGAAATTTATTATTAACATTTTCAATTACGTTCGGTATAGAGTTGTACGATTGAAAGCTTAGTAAACCAATGCTGTAATTACCTCCATCTGATAAACTAATTGGCGGAAATATATTTGCATTTAGAACGCTGGATGCACCTGTTAAGGTGAACGTATAAGACATGACTAACACCTTTCATCTTTATTACGTATTGTTATAGAGGAATTCTAAACATAAATGTCCACAGTATGGTGTATTCCATTCCTGATATCTATGCCGATTGTATGTAACGTTACAGTTTTTGAAGTAATGTAATAATTCCAATGGAGGTCTGAGATTGCCAAATGGGTCAAAATAATTGACGCAATCACCCTTTTTAATATAAGCAACCCAATGGGTTCCCATGTTCTTTGTTGAATCTAAATTTACGATAGCGCATTCATTTTTATGGGGTAATTTTGGTAAAGTATCTCGCATGTATACCCCTCTAAAATAAGGTATGTTTTTGGCGAATTTCATCAATTCTATATTTGTGAGCGCTTTGTTGGGGAGTAGTCAATCTTGTTTATTAATGTAAAGTCCATAACCTTTCTTATACGGTTTAAGGTAAAATCCTTTACCAATTTGCTGCTCTTCCATTTTCTTGTTATGTCTTCTCATCTCCTCCAAACGATCTCTCGCAGCTTGAGTATCCTTAACTGCTTTTGTTATCGCAGCTGCTCCACCAGCTAAACTCCCCAACGCAGATAGTCCTGCGAATAGGGGTACTAGAAATGGAAGAATTCCTCCAGTTCTTGGTACTGAAAGCACTCTTGGTATTTTTGAAGTTTTTTTTACCTTTTTTACATAAACTTTAGCCTTTTTTAATGCTCTCTTTGAGGCTGCACTAATTGATGATAAAGGTGATGTTACACGCGCCGCTTTTATAACATCTTTAATCCCTCTTTTTTTTTTCCTACTAACACCACCACCTAATTTCACTTTGGCTTTCATTGCGTTTGTAACTGCCCAAGCAGCTGCTTTTTCACCAAAAGATGCGTCACTAGCCTTTGCTCTTTGCCAAGCTTTTTCTGCAAGTATCAGATCGGCCTTATGTCTCGATTGGATATCTTTATGTTGAGAGTATGCAATATCGTGTTCTTTACACGCCTCATCCAACGGGTTGATGCCTGTATCACCACGTAGCAATCGTTCTTGCAATCTAGTTCCAGGCCCACAAAATCTATAACCCGGTATATGCACTTCAAATGGTAATTTGTTAATCACTGAATTTATAAGTCCTCTTCCAACAGTTCTTCTTTTCATTATACTGAAATTAGTTAGAACGTGAACGTATTTATATAGCTGTGCGTGTTTCTATTATTATGCGTTTGGAGGAGCAAAGTGAACGTTTACCTATTTTTAACCTACTCACTGATTCATCGTCTGCTGAACATACGACTCGGCATGGTACATTATTATCAAATAATATACGGGCGTTGATTTGTGGAACATCGGGGTGTGGTAAAACCAATCTTATGAGTTGTTTGCTATTACAACCGAATGGACTGAAATTTGCAAACGTCTACATTTGTAGTAGGTCGCTTCAACAGGACAAGTATATATATTTAGAAAGGGTGTTCAAACTGGTGCCAGAAATAGGATTTTATACATTAAACGATACTCAACAGGTAATTACACCTGAGGAGGCTGAAACAAACCCTATTATTATTTTCGACGACATTGCGATGGATCAACAAGATATTATCAGACAATATTTCAGCATGAGCCGTCATAAGTTGATAGACAGTTTCTATTTGACCCAGAGTTATGCCCGAATACCTAAACATCTTATACGGGATAATGCTAATTTTATTATGCTTTTCCAACAGGACGATTTGAATTTGAAACACGTAGTGATCACATTAGTTCACCAGACATATCATTTGATAAATTTAAACATATGTGTTACACCTGTTGGGATAAACCGCATGGATTTATTACTATAGATAAATCAAGGGATTTGATCAATGGTAGATTTCGTAAAGGTTTGGACACATTTATCTATATATAAGCTGAAAGTTATAGAAATTCCCATCAGTCTATCATGGATCCTAAGGTTGCTAAGCAACTTATTAAAACCTCTAAAATATTACGCAATAAGTTTAAAAGTATGAAACGAGGTGTGCAATTATCGGAAGAGGAACTAGAAAAGAGTTTTAAACCCATTACTAAACCACTTCAGGAGCTGGTTCGACAGAAAACAGAAACTCCATCAATCAAAGAAGAAAAGTTGTCACCTTCAGTAGTTGTAAAAAAAAAAGAGGCTTTTACAACAATGGAATCAGAGCCTCATACATATACCCCA
>JAAEAF010003480.1:0-44007 GCA_011037195.1 Triatoma infestans
AAATTTGAAGGAATGTTTAAACGCAAATGAGCTCATTTTAAATGAAGAAAAAACTATAAAAAAAGTATTTAGTTTAACCATGAAAGATGAGGACTTACCAGTGAAGTTCCTTGGAATAAAGCTGGATTCGGGTCTAACATGGAGGCATCACATGCAGAATCTGTGCGGTAAATTAGCACAAGTAGTATACATGCTCAGAAAGCTGAGAGATGAAGTATCAGTAGAGGTTTTGAAAACTGCCTATTACGGGTTGTTTTATTCTAAAATGAGCTATGGTATACTGCTATGGGGAGCAGCTTCTGATAGTAATCTAGTCTTTAAGCTACAAAAAAAAGCAATAAGAACCATATTTAGAAAAAATAATAGAGATAGTTGTAAAGCATTGTTTAAAGAGCATTCTCTTCTAACTTTGCCATCTTTGTTTATTATCACTAATTTATTGGCTATAAAAGATAATACTAATAATGTTTTCAGAAGTGATTTCCATCAATATTTGTCTCCAACTATAATGTCTCGGAAAATATATAATAACTTGCCGCATAAAATTAAAGAAATTGAAGGAAAAACAGTTCAGAAAAGTAGTAAGAAGATTTCTGATAGAGAATACTTCTTCTACATTATTACTGAACATTTAGAACACAAGTGGAAGGTTACAGAATTTTGTACATACTAAGTAACCCTGGTTATATTTACATCACATTAATTATAAAGAATAAAGTTTATTTAAAGTTAACTCAGTTTCTTTGTACATCACAGCTAGAATTTATTGACGTGCTTATTGTATTTTTGTAATACGTTAAAGCTTAATAAAATAAATAAATGCCCATAGATGTTGACGCGCCTTAAATTAAAAAAAAAAAAAAATTGTATTAGACATAAAAACCATTTGCATCTCTAGATTGTAAAAATTATGTCAATTATTTTAGTTATTATCGCCCCATCTAAAGTTTTTGACGGTTGTGAACCAGATTTTTGATATTCCATTTAGGAGGTGTCACCATGGAATCCAAACAGTAGAGTTATCTGTCAAAATTCCTCTATCACTTTACTGGATTTTTTTTCTTCTTTTTTTTCACCTTTTAAATAGCTCAAACGATTTTTATTTCGACTTGAATATCAATTATAATATATAAAGAGCTATAATTTTTATTTGAAACATTTCTCTGGGAAAAGTTATTTAAGGCGGCTTTTGGAGAGAAGGGTAGGGGTTATGTTTTTCAAATAAAGTGCTATTTCCATTTATTATACAATGATGTCATCTAAATAATGTTAATTTAGAATATTGTCAAAATTCTGAGTTTTATGAAGAAAATCGATTGACTGAATGTGAGTGTTTACTGAACACTATTTTTTTTTTTTTTCAGTTTTCTCCGTTTTTCTCCATAAAAATGCCAACGGATTTCTTTATATTTAGTATGTTAACTGTACTGGGACATAGAAATTTTGTTTGTAACCTTTTTTTTATCGGGAAAGTTCATTTAAAGAAGTCTAGGAAGAAAGCGGAAAGTTATGCTTTCCTCAAAGAAATCAATTATTTATTAAATCATTTTATTAAATTTAGGTTCTCCCAGAGATTTTTTTTTTTTTTAATTTAAGGCGTGTCAACATCGATGGTGATTGGCGCCCGGAGCCTTCTCAGTGCACTGCCGGCCTCCGGACAGTGTTCTGTCGTTACAGACAACACTGTCCATCATCGGACAGTTAACTGTAGAGGCTCCTAGGAAGAAAAAAAATCTAAGGGCAACATGCTGGATTCGAACCCGGGACCTCCGCGTAGGAGTCCAGTACGCTAACCACTTACCTATTCCCTTCCCTTCCCCATTGATATAAAATTGAAGTTAAATAAACATTTAGTAAAAATTTTAAGCTTTATAATTCAGAAGATAACGCTCGTGTGAGCGTTTCTTTGAATTATATTATTTGTAACAATTTTCTAGAAATATAATGATTTCTATATTTTCATTTATTTAAACAATATTTATTCACTTAAACTTCTGTTATTATGAAACATTTAAATAAATTAGCCTTTAATATATTTCTTAAACTTGGTTCATTTAAATAATTAAAAAGTAAAATAGAATTATTCAAATTACTTTTAATGTTTCACCAATGGTGTGAATCTTTTAGAGGCTGAATAATCTCCATCTTAACGTTCAAAAAGTAAATAAATATAAATTAAAAGTAAACGAAAAGCGGCGCCTCCACATTAAAAAAAAGAAGAAAAAATGAATTTAGTGTGAAACACTCACGTAACCTTCTCTTACTCCAGTTTTTAAAAATTATAATTGACAAACTTTATAGTTAGTATACAAAATTTTATGAAATGCGCCGTTTTTTTTTTTTTTATGGACAAAACTTAAAAAACTTCAGTAATAAACACACTTCCGGTTTACTAATTTTCTTGAAATTCGGAATTTCAACTAACACTTTAGAGGAAACCGTAATCCCAACCCTCACCCAAAAGTACCTTTAAATTAATTTTCCTGCAGAAATGTTTCAAATAATAAGTTATAGCTGATTAAATTTCTAGTTGATGTAAGTTTTAAAAAAAAAATCGTTGGAGCAATTTTTGAGAAAATCGCAAAAAAGTGAAGAAAAAAAAATTCAGTAAAGTGGTACTTCCGGTTGAGGAATTTTGACAGATAACCTACTGTCGGATCCCATAGTGATACTTAAACGGAATATTAAGTTTGAACTTTCTACGTTTTTTTCGTTTTTGAGCTATGCTATTCACATACATACATATACATATATACAGACCATTTTCTAAAAACCAATCTTTTGGACTCAGAGGACCTCAAAACCGATATTTCCCGTGAAAATTCGATATCAAAAATTTGACACGATTGCAATACTTCCTCTACTAGGAGTAAGAGAAAGTAAAAAAAAAAAAATCTGGTGTGAAACACTCACACAACTTTTTCTTACTCCAGTCCTCAAAATTATAATTGACAATTTTATAGTTTGTGTACTAAATTTAATGAAATTCGTCGAAAACTGAAAGAACTCTTCAGTAAAAGCGCTCTCACTTCCAGTTTACTAATTTTCTTGAAACTCGTAATTTTGGCCATCTATTTGTTTCCAATTAATTTTGTTTGGATGATAGAATTGTATAATCAACTATTACTAGCACTTTAGAGAAAAACATAACCCCAATCCCCCAAAAGTGCCCCTAAATGAATTTTTCCAGAGAAATGTTCTAGATAAAAGTTGTAGATCTTTGCATGTTTAGTTTATATACGAAGTTTCAAAAAAATCGTGGGAGCCATTTTTGAGAAAATTGCGAAAAAGTGAATAAATCACTTAGTAAAGTGGTTAAGTAAACGCACTTCCGATTATCCGATTTTTTTCAAACTCGGAATTTCAACAACATATTTAATTCTAATTAATATTATTAGATGATAGAATTGTTTAATAAACTGAAATAGCACTTTAGATGAAAACCTATCCCCACCCCTCCCCCAAAAGTGCCCTTACATGATTTTTCCGGAGAAATATATCAAATAAAATTGGTAGCTGTTGGTATGTGCAGCTGATATAACAAGTTTAAAAAAAATCGTCGGAGCCATTTTTTGAGAAAATTGCAAAAGAGTAAAAAAAAACAACTAGTAAAGTGGTTCTTCCGGTTGAGGAATTTTGACAAATAACGTACTGTCAGATCCCATGGTGATACTTATATGGAATATCAAGTTTCAACTTTCTACGGTTTTTCGTTTTTGAGCTATGCTGTTCACATACATACACACACACACACAGACCATTTGGTAAAAACCACATTTTTAGACTCGGAGGACTTCAAAACGGATATTTCCGGTGCAAACTGGATATCGAAAATTTCTCATGATTACAATACTTCCTCTTACTAGGATTAAGAGTAATTAAAAATTGTATATTCGTACATAGATTTCATATTGTAAATTTTATTGACATTCTCAAAATGTATGATATTTTTTATAAAAACAAACAGTTTATTTATGAATCAGCTTTCCCACAAACCAATCCCCAAGAAACTATCGATTCTATACGAGATTACTTTTTACTTTTTCTGACTTCGTTCAAGTGGAAGTATTTGTGAACTTGTCAAACTTTTGAAATCGAGTTTTCAAGAAAAATATACATTCTAGTGTTTGGTCTCTTTATCTCTCTTCAAAATGGCCAAGACCTACCTTCACTATTTACCAAGATTTTTACCTTTTCCCATTGTTTTAAAATGGTAAATAAGTTTATGATTTTCACACATCGGATTTTAGATTAAGACAAATTTAAAAAAAAAAAATCCTTAAGTATCATAAGGAACTATTTCTAGTTTCATTCTAATTTATTACTTTCACTTATTCCTAGCAAGAGGAAGTACTGTGATCGTGATAGATTTTCACACCGGAAATAACAGAATATTGAAAAAAAGAAAGAAGAAAAGTTGCAGGAAGCTCAAACCTAGTACATTCTGTTATGTACAATCACCGTATCATACACGACTAATATCCATCAACCGGAAGTGAGACTTTACCGGAAGTGAGTTTTTTTATATCGGCTTTTCGTGATTTTCTTTAAACTTCGTATTTTATCAACCACTTTTATTTGTAACATTTATCCTGGGAAAATCGATTTTGGGGGGGGGAGAGTTCTGAGGCAACAGTAGCGTTATGGTTTCTTCTAAAGCAGCGGGCAGCAACCGGTGGTGCGTAACATAATTTTAATGGTCCGTAAAGAAATTCAGTTAATTATTTAAATTCGCTAAACTCATTTAATAAAAATTTTTAAATAAAAACTAAATTTTGTTTAAGCTGTATTATTATTATATGTAAATTACGTAGAACAAGAACATTATATTGCTAATTGATTTGTTACAAAATACTACTGTGCCTTCAAAACATCTACCTCAAAGGCGTTTAATAAACCTCCATACGGTCAGCGGTATAGAAAAAAATAACAAAATAAGAATATCGCATTCTGTACAAATTGACTAGGCATCAAATTTGACTACTGCGCTACACGCCGGGCAATTGGGTGAACTAAAACTCAAAATTTTTAGTATGAATTTTGAAGGGAAAACACATCTATAAAAACTATTAAACAATAGAATACTATTCGTTATTAATATTACAATAATTTTTGTAGATACGAATTAGAAAAATCACACATATAAATAGTAACAAATATGTATTTATTACTTATTATTATACATTTTACTATTTTATTTTCATTTTTGTGTTAAAATTAAAATTATTAATTAATTTATATATATAAAGGGAAGGGAATAGCTAAGTGGTTAGCATACTGGACTCCCATGCGGAGGTCCCGGGTTCAAGTCCAGCTGCGCTATCCTTAGATTTTTGACAATGTTGTCTGTAACGAGAAAACACTGAGTAGGCTCCGGGCGCCAATGACCGTAGATGTTGACGCGCCTTAAATTAAAAACTATATATATATTGTAACGTTTTCTTTACTTACCGTTGTGCTTCTCTTATCGATTTTCTCAAGAAAATTCAATTAATTAGTAGAAGTAATAATTGGTGTTCAAAGTTAAAATTTAGAAATAATGACATATGCAATACTCTAACAAATGAGTTTATTCACTTTCTATATACATTTATTAAATGAATGAAATAATTATTTGATATAAAAAAATCTGACGTGAAACACTCACACAACTTTCTCTTACTCCTGTTCTCAAAATTATAATTGACAAATGTTATAGTTTGTGAACCAAATATAACGAAATACGTCGAAAATTGAAAAAGCTGTTCAGTATAAGCGCACTTCCGGCTTACAATTTTCTTAAAACTTGGAATTTTGGCCATCTGTTTATTTCTAATTAATTTTGTTTGGATGATAGAATTGTATAATCAACTATGATAGCACTTTAGAGAAAACATAACCCCACCCCTCCCCTAAAAGTGCCCTTAAATGCATTTTCCCAGAGAAATGTTTTAAATAAAAGTTGTAGATCTTGCATGTTTAGTTCATTTACGAAGTTTCAAAAAAATCGTCGGAGCCATTTTTGAGAAATTTGCGAAAAAGTGAATAAATCATTTAGTAAAGTGGTAAAGTAAACGCACTTCCGGTTATCCGATTTTTTCAAACTCGGAATTTCAACAACATATTTAATTCTAATTAACATTATTTAGATGACAGAATTGTCTAATAAACTGAAATAGCACTTTAGATGGAAACCTA
Source organism: Triatoma infestans (assembly GCA_011037195.1). NCBI lineage: Eukaryota > Metazoa > Arthropoda > Insecta > Hemiptera > Reduviidae > Triatoma > Triatoma infestans. The sequence continues at coordinate 6,178 of JAAEAF010003480.1, forward strand.
ACCCCACCCCTCCCCCAGAAGTGCCCTTAAATGAATTTTCCCGAGAAATGTTTCAAATAAAAGTTGTAGCTCTTTGTATGTGTAGTTGATATACCAAGTTTAAAGAAAATCGTCGGAGCCATTTTTGAGAAAATTGCAAAAACGTAAAAAAAACAACTAGTAAAGTGGTACTTCCGGTTGAGGAATATTGACACATAACGCGCCGTCAGATCCCATGGTGATACCTTAAAGTAATATCAAGTTTGAACTTTCTACGATTTTTCGTTTTTGAGCTATGCTGTTCACATACATACAACACACACATACACACACACACACACACACACACCCAACACACACACACCATTTGCTAAAACCACTTTTTTGGACTCAGGGGACCTCAAAATGGATATTTCCGTTGAAAACTCGATATCGAAAATTTGACACCATTACAATACTTCCTCTTACTAGGAGTCTAGGAGTAAGAGAAATTAAAAATGTAAAATGATAAAATATCAAAATGATTTGTACCCTTTAAATTTACTGCAGTAAATATGCGAACAAATGTTTTGTTTATCAGTCAGTAGCTCCTCTTAGATTAACCCCCTCTTTAAAAATATAAAGGAAGTCCTACTTCCTCTAGAGTATTCTTATACTCCAATATATATATATACATCATACTCAATGCACGTAGTAATTCGTACGTTTAAAAATTAGGTTAGTGGTCTTCGGAATTTTAAATTTGCGAATTTAGAGGTGCAGAATACATAAAAGGTGGCCGATCGCTGCTCTAAAGTACCATAATACTAATACACATATTAGAACCATTGCTAGAATTCCAAATTTGAAAAAAGACGCTAATTTGAAACCGGAAGTGCTAATATAAAGAGTAGGTTTTTGAGTTTTTGAGCTTTTTTTGGAATTTTCTCGAGAACGGTTATAACGATTTTCTTTAAATTTGGAATGCTTGGTGCATAGATATAAAACCGTATCATTTTTGTTTGAAACATTTTTCTGAAAAAAAATTATTTTAGAGGAGAACTGTGGGGAGTGGGGGATCTGTCACTTAATTTAAATTTAAATTTTCCCAAACTTTGCTGGTTTTGACAAAGAGCGCTCCACATAAGGCCGTTCAGTTGTACAAGTAAAAATCTTCATTACCATTTTTATGGCCAACCCAACTAAAGTTTGTGAAAAGAAAATTTCTTGATTAAATTATATTAATTAGAATTAAAAAAAGTCGTGTAAGCCGACTTTTTTTTATGAAAAGGGGAGATTTTTTTTTTATTTTGTGAATAAAAACCCTAATAAAATAAGTTTTTTTCCATATCCTTTGAGAATTAGACTATGGTTCGTGTGAACTTTGAAATAACGCCACTAAGTTCGAAATACCAGTATAGCAACATCTCTGTACATGATATAGTTCTTTTTTTTTTCTAAATTATCACACGTAGAAACAAGATATATGTGCGATATCCCTAGGGATAAAAACATGTCGCTCAGGTAAGTGTAACTCTAATTTACATGTTCAACAATAGATCCTGTTTTTTATCTAATAAAAAAACACCAAACCAGCTTTTATAACTCCCTAGGCCCCCTCATATATTTAAATCCAGGTTTTGCCAATGCACAAGTTTTTAAAATCATTTGATTAGACAATATGTAGTAGTAGTAATTAAAGTTTATTTATTAGAAAACATTACAAGAATACACTTTTTTTATAATTTAACCAAAAACTTAAATCGGCATGGTTTTTACCGTCTGCCGGAGCTTGAAACATATATATAAACAAAAAATATAAGTATGAATTCAGAGGGGAAATAAACCTCAAGAATTTAATAAAAATGAATACTATACAATCTCAAAAAAATAAATAAAAATAAAAATGAACAATGAAATAAAATAAATTATCCCTCATTTTTTAATTATTAATACTAAACTTACTGACATTAGAGTATCATTAATACTAACATTAAAACAAGAGTTTCTCTCAAACAGAACAACTTAGGCTACAAGTTAATTTAGAAATTTTCCTCGAAACTTCCAAGATTCAGTTGCGTATCGTATCAGTTGGGGCCAATCCATTCCATTCAGCAAATTCACGAATCTTCCCAGAGAGAGATATCTTTCCCCAAAGACAGCTAAACGAATTGGCGACAAGGCAGGGCAAGTACCCACAAAATGAAAAGTATCCTCCCTCTCTCCAAGGTCGCATAGAGAACATTCGTCATTGGACTGTGAGTCATAGGTCTTATAATTAAGCTTTAGCAGTTCTCCCCTAAGTCTCAGAACCCAGCATACCGAAGATAAACATTGAGGGCATCTACATTACCAAGTAAATCAGCACATTTCACCTCATGATCTAACAATTTATAAATTGTATACCTGTGAGTAGAGTTTGCTCTTTCTTTGAACTTATTCCTAGCATTCAATTTCATGTGGTCTACCAAACTTCTAATCTGAGGATCAAGCGTGGCGCAATCAGTCGTATTAAAATTAATTGATACTCCGTATTTCCCAGCCAAGTCCCTCCATCTGCTGGCCCAGGATATACCTTCTTTTATAATTTCCTCAGCAACTATGCGGGGGTATCTGTGCCGCTCCATACCCAAAACTTTTCTTATATACCAAGCATGAAGTTTAAAAGTATACACATAAAGAGGGTCTAGTCCGATCTCTAAGAGTAAGATGTACGAAGGAGTGTAATTAGGGAGCTGAAATAGCTTCTTGATAAAGAACCATAGAACCCTTTCAACACACTCGAATTCTTCTGAACCCCAGACCTGTGCACCGTAACAAAGAATGGCCCGCGAAACAGCATTAAAGACCTGTAATTTGGAGCTTATTGTGATTAGACAATATGAAAATTATATAAACAATAGAAATATTCATAGAAATAATACGATAAGAATATTCATGAAAAACATAGTAAACTCATTAAAATTATTATCACAGTTATTAGTGATTATTGATTAAAATTGATGAATTATATAAAGTTATATGGCACATGTTTCATTTTAATATTATGTTATAGTTAATACGTAGTGAACGATTACTTCCACTGTTTGCACATTTTTTTTTAATTTTTTTTTGTTTTTTTTAATTATCTCTACCTAAATTGATCAGTAAAATTTTTAATCTACAAAGATAACATATCAGAGTGGAAGTATGTATAGTTAATGAGAGAATACCGCTGACTATTAGTGGATATTGCTGCCCCAGAATAGTGGTCTCTCGTACTTCAGCATGACTTCGTAGCTGGAAAGTATAATCAACATAATGGGTTTGAGAAGGAGAGAAATTGGGTTAGATAGATAAATGAATTGCAAGTAAAGCTGAACACTAGATAACAGAAAAGTAGCAAAAACTGCCTGGACTTTACATTAAAATATATAAAATTGTGGGGAGAAGTAAAGAGAAAGGTTGTTGACGCGCTGTGACTGCCATGTGAACTCTGTGGCCTTGATTGACGGAAGACTCCCTTCCTATGGCTAACACAGCGACAAGACTGACGGAAGACTTCCTTCCTATAGTTAACACCATAAAGAGAACCAGAGAGATCTGGATTTAAGCAGGTATCAGATCTGTCTGACACCAGTCCTGTTTACAGAGCACGGCAGGTTCAAGAAACATCTGCACAAGATGGGATTGGTTGATTCGGCGCCCTTGTGTAGACTGGGTCAGGAGGAGGAGGAGACGGGCCTCTCACCTGTTGTTTGATGGCGTTGCGATAGGCAGATTGCGGTACGAGATCATCGGCACGTTAAGACCTGAGGAAATCGTACTTCAAAAAGGACTGGTGGGGAAGATTCTGGACATCATGAAGATGGGGGGGGCTTCCTCTACTAGGTATTGAGGGTTGGCACAATAAGCCTCAACGGTTAGGCTGCAGTGCCTGGGTTTGAGTCCCCACCCCCACCCCGTGTCATTCTAATTCTAATTCTAAACAGATTCTCCCACTCTAGTCTGGCCTAAACTAGAGAGTGATACCTCTTTTCGGATCCTACAACATCAAGGCGACAGGTAGGAGCCGAATTCAGGGCCAGGATGATCATAATCTCATCCTCCCTGACAACAAAAATACTCTAAGCAAAATGTTATTACAAGAAGAGGAAGTATTGTGATCGTGTCGATTTTTCGAAATTCAGTTTTCACCGGAAATACATGTTTTGGGGTCCCCAAAATTCGAAAAATGAAAAATGTTTTTAGCGAATGATCTGTATGTTTTTGCGTTAACAGAATAACTCAAAACTTAAGTCCAAACTTGTTATTTCGTTTAGTACTACCATATCGCTTTATACAAGAACATTTTGGGAAAATCCATTAAACGGAAGTGTAACATTACTGAAGGATTTTATTTTTTTTTTTTTTGAGTTTTTCATGATTTTTCTTGAAAACAGTTCCAATGATTTTCATTCAACTCATTTCCTGGGAAAATTGATTTTTTTTTTTTTAGGGAGTTCTGGGGGAACAGTAGCGTCATGCTTTCCTCTTCAAAGTACCACTTCTGTATAATATATGGTTTTATCACTTATATAATACTAAAAAAAATCTGATGTGAAACACTAACCCATCTTTCTCTTACAGCAGTTTAGAAATTTGTAATTGGCCAATTTTATAAGTAGCATATCAAATTTAATGAACTTCATGGTTTTTTTTATGGAGACAAATATGTATTTAAATAAAGGCTTCTTCCAAAAATATACACTTACCCTACATTATTATATACATAAATCTTATATACTCTTGAAAATGGCATAAAACAGATACCGAAACGTCGAGTATTTTTTTTTAACAAAAAATATAATAATAAAGAAAAAGAAGGCTAAAAGAATTAGCTTTTATTATAGTAAAAACGCAAAAACAGAAAAAAAACTGTTCAGTAAAAGCGCACTTCCGGTTTATACAAAATTTTCTTCGAAACTCGGAATTTTTGCCATCTATTTATTTTCTAATTAATTTTATTTTAATGATAGAATTGTATAATCAACTATGATAGTACTTTAGTGGAAAAATATAATCCCATCCCTTCCTTAATAGCGCCCCTTACCAAGAGAAATGTTTCAAATAAAAGTTGTAGCTCTTTATATGTAAAAATTGACATGATAAGTTTAAAAAAAAAACATGAATCGTTGGTGCCATTTTCGAAAAAAAATACCCCCCACCCACCCAAAACTGAAAAATCTATATTTAGTAAAGTTCTTCAAGTTGAGAAAATTTTGACAGATAAACTTCCTGTCGGATCCAAATACTGTCACCCAAACGCAATGAATGATAAGTTTGAACTTGTCCGTTTTTTTTTTTCCTATGCTGTTCCACAGCATACATACAGACACACACACAGATCATTTTCTAAAAACCATTTTTTTTTTTGGACTCAGGGGACCACAAAACGGGTATTACCGGTGAAAACTCGATATTGAAAATTTTGACAACATCACGCAATACTTCCGGTAAAACTGCAATTAGAGAAATAATACGCGAAAATTACTTTTTTTTTTTTAATTTTAAAAATTCTTTTGCAAAGTGAACTATATATATATATATATATAAATAATCATTTATATAAAATTTTATATATGAATTAAATAATAATTAATAAATATCAAAGATTAAAAGAGCATAAGTAAATTTTACATCGTTTTTTTATTCTAACAAAAATAAAGAGGGTAAACTAAACGGACATTTAATATGTTACAACCCATTATAAGCTGTGTACATATTTATGTTATACTGTAAACACAGCATGTTGGTAAGGTATTCATTATAAAATGCAATAACTTTCTGCCTATTCACTCCATTTACCAGAAAGCTGTATATAGATTCTGTTTTACTATGTATATATATATATAATTTTCTGTAAAATAGGTTTATTTATATTACAAAAATATTTTATAAAAAATATAATCAATCAAAACGCTTTATTAGTAAAATGCTTTATCATTTTTACTTTCTATTACTCCTAGTAATCGTGGTCAAATTTCTATAGCTAGTTTCAACCGGAAATATCCGTTTTGAGGTGCCCTAAGTCCAAAAAAATTGTTTTTAGCAAATGGTCTGTGTGGTGTGTGTGTGTGTGTGTGTGTGTGTGTGTGTGTTTGTGTATGTGTATGTGAACAGCACAACTCAAAAAACAAAAAACCGTAGAAAGTTGAAACTTCATATTCCGTTTAGGTGTCACTACCTGGGATCTGGACAGTATGTCGTCATCTGTCAAAATTCCTCAACCGGAAGCACCACTTTACTAGTTTTTATTTTTTTTTATTTTTACTTTTTTGCGATTTTCTTTAATCTTGGTATATCAATTACATATACAAAGAGCTATAACATTTATTTGAAGCATTTTTCCGGGAAAATTCATTTAATGGCAGTTATGGGGGTGGGGTGGGGTTAGGTTTTTCTCTAAAATTCCGAGTTTCAAGGAAAATTAGTAAACCGGAAGTGCGCTTTTACTGAGCGGTTTTTTTTCAGTTTTCGATGAATTTCATTAATTTTGGATTTTTAAATTTCGATAAATTACACAAACTATAAACTTTGTCAATTATAATTTTGAGAACTGGAGTAAGAGAAAATTGTGTGAGTGTTTCACACCAGATTTTTTTTTTTTTTTAATACAAATATTAAATACATGTTTCTTTTTTGGGGGGAGGGCATTGAACCGAAATTATACTCTAAAGTTGTGGTATTACCATGTATAGTTGCGTGAGGGCAGATGTTCTAAACAGAGTCGGCATTAAACGATGGCACCTTAATCCTTACCATTCACAACATGACTTATTGTGTAATACAGTATCTTAAATAAAAGTTCTCAAATAGAGCCTCTTTTAAGCTAAGAAAACAACATCTTAATATTGTTTTCAATTCTGCTTAATCTTAGTTCAATGGAATTAACTTAAATTAGTTCAATTTACAATTTAGTACAATTTATATATCACTTTCACTTATTGCTGGCAAGAAAAAGTATAAATTGTAAGCGTATCAAAGTTTCGAGTTTTGAATTTTCACCAGAAACAAACATTTTGAGGTCTCCTGAGACCGAAAGAAGTGGTTTAGCGAATGGTATATATCCGGCAGATAATTCCGGCCACTTAAAAAATTTATTATTTCTATGTATGATTTTCAATTTTTTAATCATTTATATCGTTCATAACGTTTATAGGTTAAATGATTTTCAGAATAAAACAAACACACAGGATTATTATAGGAAATTTAAAATAATTAATTTTTAAAAAAGTGAATTAGGAAAATTATATTTACCTGTTAATTTTGTTTTGTGAGATTAGAGCCCAATTCGTCTTGAAGTACCCTTTCTAGCTACTGAAGCGTCCCTGGAAGGACTCTTCGAACTCTTATCCATCTTCCAAGCATATTCCAACCTCTATGGTATTTAAGTCAGGGGAACGTGCAGAGCAATTTAGGACGTCAATATTATGGTTATTAAGAAAGGCCTGCTCTATGTGAGTTGTATGTGGACGAGAGATATCGCGCATCAGCACATGCTCCTCACCGATCTTCACCATAATAGGGACCATATGTACTTGCAGTATATCCGCCAAATACCGACCAGCACTCATGGAACCTCTTCGAATGATCACTAACTCCGTAGGTCTTTTGTAAACTGATACCTGCCCAAACCATCAGAGAGCCTCGTTAGAAAGGCATAGAGAGAATAAAATTGCATTGTGCAAATCTCTCACCTTTTATGCTCCAGTCTTGTTCATGGCCATCTGGAGCCCTTAAGGCAAATCGGGACTCGTCAGTACTTGCTTATTGCTCGATAGAACAAAAGATGTGTTGCCGAGCAAACTCAAAGCAAGAAATTCGATGGTCCCTGGTTTGCTTTGGCTATCTTGTGTGGCGAAAAGCCATCAAACCTTGATCATTCAATCTCCTTCGAGTGGTTTTCTCAGAAATTTAAACACCTCAAACTTTTTGGAGGAGATGAACTGCTTCAACAACTATCAGATGACGATTTCGTACATCTGTCAATGTCAAAAAAAACGGTCGGCCTGAAGCAGTTCAGTGGCCCTTGGACTCCCTGAGCCTGGCCTTCTTGAGTATTAGCCGGTTTCTCTGTAACGCTGCATCGCATCCTGCAGAGTTTGGTAGGGAACCCAACTAGCAATTGCTGCATATCTTATAGAGCTGCTGTTATCAATAAAAGCTATATAGCACGCACTAAGAGGCATTTTGAAATTCGAATTTTTAATTTTTTAATGTTCTTAATGAAAGGACAAGCTAATACGAAATTAAAGTAAATAAAAATTAATTCGAACTGAATAAAAATAAACAAATTGATAATAAACTAGTAAACATTTTTACTTTAGAGGAAGTATATTGTAATCATGCCAAATTTTCGTTATCAAGTTTGCACCGGAAATATCCGTTTTGAGGTCCCCTGAATCCAAACAGGTGGTTTTTTAGGAAATGTCTGACCGGTTTCGGGCGTTCGCCCATCTTCAGGATGCGTTTTTCAGACACTGTGACAACACAGACTTGCACAGAGCAAACTTAGTTTTTCACACTCACATGTGTGAAAAACGCATCCTGAAGATGAGCAAACGCCCGAAACCGGTCGATGACCACAAAATGAAGCAGGCTACCACGGAAAATGTCTCTGATGCTTTCCAGCTCTGCGGAACCAACCACCACAACAATTATTATTTTGTGTTAGCCTGGTTGGCCACATGTTCAACTTCTAAAAGGTTGATTTCTAGTGTGTGTTTTTACTTTCTCTTACTCCTAGTTGTAATCATGTCAAATTTTTGATATCGAGTTTTCTCTGGAAATATCCGTTTTGAGGTCCCCTGAGTCCAAAAAAGTGGTTTTTCGCAAATGGTCTGTGTGTGTGTGTGTGTGTGTGTGTGTGTGTGTGTGTATGTATGTTTGTATGTGAACAGCATAGCTCAAAAACGAAAAACCGTAGAAAGTTGAAACTTGATATTCCGTTTAGATATTATCATGGGATCTGACAGTAGATTATCTGTAAAAATTCCTCAACCGGAAGTACCACTTTACTAGTTGTTTTTTTTTTCCACTTTTTTGCGATTTTCTCGAAAATGGCTCCGATGATTTTTCTTTAAACTAGTTATATATCAACTATTCATACAAAAATCTACAACTTTTATTTGTAATATTTCTCTGGGAAAATTCATTTAAGGGCACTTTTAGGGGAGGGCGGGGGTTAGGTTTTCATCTAAAGTGCTATTTCAGTTTAATATAGAATTCCGTCATCTAAATATAATATTAATTAGAATTAAATGTGATGTTGAAATTCCAAGTGTTTCTAAGAAAATCAGACGACCGGAAGTGCGTTTTTACTGAACAGTTTTTTCAGTTTTTGTGATTTTCTTTCTAAAAACTCCGAGGAATTTCATTAAATTTGGTATACAAAACTATAAAATTTGTTGCCAATTACAATTTTGAAAACTGGAGTAAGTGAAAGTTGTGTGAATGTTTCACACCAGATTTTTTATTTACTTAATTTTTACTTTCTCTTATTTTAATACCACAAGCGTAATGAACAAAGTCCAATTTACTCTAAAAATGTTGAACTATTAATTTTGTCAAAATTAAATAACTGATAAAAAACAGACCCGACAATATTATATTATTTATTAAATGTAATTTTTTTAAGTGGCCGGAATTTTTTTGCCGGTGAGTAGGTATATAAATGATGTGTGGGGTGGTTTTTATTTTTTTTCTAGTTTTCCCTTGAAAGTCACCCGTCCTAGCATTTTATTTTCCGCATGCTCCATACAATATTACATGTGTTGTATATCTCTGTAGCGTGTGTATGTGTGCGTGTATATTTTCAGCATAATCCATAAACGGAAAATCCAGAAAGTTCGAACTTGATATTTCGTTCAAGCGCTTTCAAGGGATCTACCAATAAGGTTTTAGTCAAATTTGGATTTCTGTGTATTATAATTTTTTCCAAAAACGGCTCCAAACGATTTTTTTTTTTTTTAAACTATATACATTTAGGTCGATAATTTTTTTGTTTGAAACACTTTTCTAGGAAAATTCATTAATGGGAAATTTTAGGAGGAGCCGGGTGAGATTATACTTTCCAGACACACATAGTTTCATAGGCTACAAAATGTATCATTAAAAATTTCCCAAAGTCATGGTATAATTTTTTTCTTCCAAAAGGCACAATTTTATAATATTAATGTTGACTTTGTCTACCTCTTTTTTTCAACTAATCCATAATATTAATAACAATGGTGTAGTTATTAATTGAAAAATAATATATATACCAAGAGAAATATAACTAATGCCGTTTGAATAAGCTGAAAATAAATAATCGACCATTTCTATTTTCATCTATGTTTATTTCATGAATATGATGGCATTAATTAGCCAACAGTCGACCTGTGTGGCACGCTAATATAGAATATAATATAGAATTAATTATGCATTTCTTTGTTAAGGTCAATATTTATATTTAATTGAAATTTTATTTTTGCAAAAATCATCCAAGTCAGACGTGAAAATCACCACAGTATATAAATACGAATATTTTGTGTAAAACTGAAGCTATAAATAAATGCTTAAAGCAGTTAAATATGACTTAAGATTGTTTATTAATTTTTCTTAAGTAAAGATTTATATAGGGGAGGGTTGGGCTTGATGTTACAGAGGCATATTGTTATAGGGCAATTTTGAAAAAAAAATCGTCTGAGAGAAGTATTTCCTAAACGGTCAAAGTTGAGAGATAACTTCATATTCCGTTTAGGTATCACCTGGGATCTGGACAGTATGTCGTCATCTGTCAAAATTTCTCAACCGGAAGCACCACTTTACTAGTTTTTTTTTTTTTTAATTTTTACTTTTTTGCGATTTTCTTGAATCTTCAAGAACTATCACATTTATTTGAAGCATTTTTCCGGGAAAATTCATTTAAGGGCAGTTATGGGGGAGGGGTGGGGTTAGGTTTTTCTCTAAAATTCCGAGTTTCAAGAAAATTAGCAAACCGGAAGTGCGCTTTTACTGAACAATTTTTTTTTTTCAGTTTTCGACGAATTTCATTAAATTTGGTACACTAACTATAGAATTTGTCAATTATAATTTTGAGAACTGGCGTAAGAAAAAGTATATGAGTGTTTCACACCAGATTTTTTTTTCTAATCAGAAGATATCTGAAAACATTTACTTCCGGTTCATGACAAAGTCAGAATTTGGTACATTCATAATTCCCCTCCTTTAGAATTTAAATTAAAAAAATAAAAGTTTAATAATGACATTTAAAGATGTAAAATTGCATGTATTTACTTAAATTTGTCCAATACTAGTAGAGAAAACTCAACTTCTTGGACATGAAACTCACAAGAACCGACCATAAAATAGAGTACGGAATATACAGAAAAGCAACTACATCGGATGCTATCATACCGCACAATTCCAACCACCCCACCCAACACAAACTAGCTGCACTTAGACACCTAACGAACAGACTTAAATACACACCCCTCACACCCGCGAACCACACACAAGAATTGCAGACAATCTACAAAATAGCTGAAAACAATGGGTACAATACAAACATCGTTAATAAACTCCTCAAAAACGAACCACACCACCGAAATAGGACTGACAAAAAAACAGCAGACAAATTCGCCACATTCACATATATTGGAAGCCACACGTACAAACTCACAATTTTTTTCAAAAAACTGGGCATTAAGACATCCTTCCGGACAAACAACAAATTAGGCAAAAAACTCCGCACTCGTACCGAGTTCACTGACGTGTATGACAGCAGTGGGGTCTACGAGTTGAAGTGCCCAGACTGTGACAACATTTACGTGGGGCAGACCGGCAGAAAAATCAAGGAACGATTTACCGAACACATCAGATCATACAAATACGACAAAGTTGACTCAAATTATGCCAATCACCTAAAAACTAACAAACACAAACCCGATGACATAACGACCACGATGAAACTAATACACTCTGGCCACAAAGGACGACGACTTGACATAGTAGAACAACTCGAAATATATAAACGAAAAACACAAAACTTAATAAATGAACAGACAAAATTTGCTAGTGAACCATTATTCAGAACACTCTTCCCACAATAACAACAGAAACACAATTACACACGCAACAAATAGTTCTTAAATAGATTTTAAGTTTAGGTTTAGTTTTAAATCTACTATGTACATATAACTTTACTAGTTTAGATATATATATATATTTCAAAAAAAAAAAAAGTGCGTATTTGGATGATGTATGTGAGTGACGATGTGACATGGTTTGTGGGATGCATAATAAAAAACTTAATTACATAAGAAAACATAATTAGGTATACATGCTTGCGAGGATGGGAGGGTTGCGTGAAAAAGTGAAAGAATGACTGGAATTTCTTAATTCTTTGGAACTGAAAACTTAACTTAATTATATAAAAAATCGTTCAGTTTTAAACGAATGAATGAATTTAAAATGTTAGTTTAATCGTTGTTTAATTTTATTTAGATTTATTTTGTGTATCTTATTTTTTATTTTTTGTATATTCTTAATATTTTGGTTAGTTAATTGTGAAATAAGTCTCCCTCCAACAACAGAGTTTAAAGATTAGACCCCCGCGTCCACTGTAAGAAAAGAATTTGCCCTTTAACAACCCAACACGTGTTTTCCCACCCATCTGGCCACATCCCTTTACCTAGTTTAAGAGTTTAGTATTTAAGAATACACCTCAGTTAGTGTGAAACTAAGTCTCTGTACGAGTCTGTGTTGGCACACTGTCTGAAGAACGCATCCTGAAGATGGGCGAACGCCCGAAACCGGTCGATGACCACAAAATGAAGCAGGCTACCACGGAAAATGTCTCTGATACTAGTAGAGAAATATTTTGCAAAAAAATTTGTAGGAGTGTTTCATATTATTGTTTTCATTTAATTTATTTTTGTATTTCATTTATAACTACAATAACAGAAATATTTAATTAGAGGGAATTTCATTAATTTTAATTAATAAAAGACATATATGTTTAATGTTTTTTTTATGGAGAAACTGAAAAAAAAAAATTGGTCAGTAAAAACGCACTTCCGGTTTACTAATTTTCTTGAAATTCGGAATTTTGGCAATCTACTTATTTCTAGGTAATTTTGTTTAGATTGTAGAATTTGTATAATCAACTAAGACAGCAATTTTGAGGAAAAAATAACTTTACACCTCCTCCCCCATAAAGCCCCCTCAAATAACTTTACCCGAAGTGATGTTATAAATAAATAGAAGTTATCGCTCTCTATATGTGTAGTTCAGAAAATCGTTGGAAGCCGTTTTAGTGAAAAACAGCAGAAAACTGAAAAATACTTTTCAGTAAAAACGCACTTTCAGTCATCTGATTTTCTTTAAACTTGGAATTTCGACTATATATTTCATTCTAATTAAATATTATTTAGATGATTACATTGTGGAATAGACTGAAATAATAATTTTAGAGGGAAACCTAATCCCAACTCTTCCACCAAAAGTGCTTTTAAATGACCTTATCCGGAGAAATGTTTTAAATAAAAGTTGTAGCTCTTTGTATGTGTAGTTGTTGTATCATGTATAAAAGAAAATTGTTGGACTCATTCTTGATAAAATCGCAAAAAAAAATAAGATTATTTATTAAAGTGGTACTTCCGATTGGAATTTAATCGGTGATACGTAAACGGAATATAAAGTTTGAATTTTTTCGTTTTTGAGCAATGTTGTTCACATACACTTTTAAAAAACCACTTTTTTGGGTTCAGGTGACCTTAAAACGTACATTTCCGGTGAAAATTCTTCTTCTTCTTAGTGTGTTCCTCTTATATCACTATAGCGGTGTCGAGGTCCTGCAGAGCTTTCTCCAACCGTCCCTATCCCGTGCCATCTCTTTCCTCCTTCTCCAATCCCAATCTCTGTCTTGAAATCCTCTGAGGGACATCCTGTTCCCAAATTCTCCTAGGCCTTTCTCTTTTCCTGGAACCTGTCACTCTGGTCTCATATACCCTCCTCGCCAGACTTCCTTCCTCCATTCTTATAGTATGCCTTAACCAACGCAGCTGGCTGGTTGCTACGATCTCTGTTGCAGGCTTTACTTTTAAATTTCTTCTGATGTACACATTTGTCCCTTCTTGTTTTCACCCTCCATTTTTCTCAAATATCGCATCTCCATAGGTTCGATAGCGCTTTTATGCCTTTCTATGAGGGTCCAAGACTCACTGGAATATGTAAAAAGTGGCAGGAATACAGTATTATACATGGCTATCTTTGCTGCTTTAGAGACTTCTGGTTTTCCTAAGAAAGCTTGTCTCAAAGCGTGAAAGGCTTTTCCTGCGGTAGCCACCCTTCCCTTTATCTCTTCGTCCAGAGTACCTTTTCGGGACAGATAGGCAGGTAGATATTTGAAGGTATCTACCTGCTCTATCTCCGTCCCATTAACCTGTACATGAAATGATCTTCTCTTTCCTTTGCTATCACTATGGTCTTGGTTTTCTCTGGGTTTAGCTGTAGCTTCACTTTTCCCAGCTCTTTCGCCAAAATTGCCATGTTGGTCTGTAGGTTTATTCTCGCTATCTGCGAGAATGAGGATATCATCTGCAAAGGCAAACAAACTGTGCCCTGTCCTTTGCAGCAATCTATGACCTAATGGGAGTGGCTTCATTCTCTTGCAGCATTCTTTAATTACCTCGTCCATAAATAATATGAAGAGGAACGGGCTAAGGATGCAACCCTGGCTAACTCGTTATTTGTTTTGAACTCAGAGGACTCTGCATTAGCGGTCCTCACAGTATTCCTAGTGCTCCTATAAAAACTTTCTACTTTCTACTAATAGGGAGTAAGAGAAAGTAAAAAAAAAAAATATTTAATCGGAATTAAAGGAACATCATTCAAACAAAGACAAATCCATTAAAATATGTCGCAAAAGAATTTTGATGAACTATACAATTAAGAACTAAATATATTAAATAACATATTAAAAGATAACAGAGTTGCTGATCTAAACTATAGTTAAAAATAAATGGAAAACATTATATGCTCTGTTTGCTTTAGTTATCTAAACTAATCTAATTAGCAAAGGTCCACTGAAACTTGGATTTAATAAACAAGATATAATATTTTCTTTTTCATTGTATATTAAAAAGAACTCGTAACTTTGAAGATAAATTTTGTTTATTTTATATTTGAATACAGAAGAACACAGCCCCACACAGTCGAAGAAAGCCTATCTATAGAAGCCAACTGAACTGTCAAATATGAAGAACCCTCTGCTTCTATAATTTAATTTTCTTATCGCAAGAAATAATTCAATGAAATCTTATTTTGTAGAATGAGATTTTTTTTTCCCCCCGAATTTTCATTTTCTTACTATAAAAAATTATTTTTTGTAATATATATTTTTATCCCTTCATTTTTGGCTGCAATAGAATTTACTGCTTACTTGTCAGACTAGTGTTTTTCAGTGGAAATAAGTGGTAATAAAATATTGTTTTATTTAAATTTGTTATTGGTTAGATATATGTATTCGAATATGTAAATAGCGTAAATAAAATATGGCAGGGAGTTCAAATTTTATAATTTTAATTATTTCTATTGAAATGAGATCAATAGCTCCCTTGTTTTCGGCCCTTTCACAGCGAATGTACGCGGCATTTGATGGTCACGCTCGGCATTTCAATTTTTGCTCGGCTTGGATCATGTAAGCTCGTAAACACAGATCTTTTCGTAAAATCTTCCATAAAATTGACGAAACAGCTGTAATAATTGTTGTGCACGATGGCGAATCAATTACGCACAACACAGCAGCAACAAATTTTTCTGTGCGTACTATACGAAGTCTCTGCGGATGCACATTATCAATATTGGTATATGCGTGGAGTGAATACGATTCATTGTTATTCGAATAATTTGCTCGGATAGACGATTAAGTTGACCGTAAAATGGACATAGCGCACGGTATGTTTCACGAACTGAACCACGATTTTCGAAATAAATTTGTCCAATTTGCAAGCGTTGTTCTAGCGTAATACTATCATGGTGAAATTGCAAAACATACTGAGGAGCACAAATCAGCTGACAGCCATTAAACTGGCTGTCAGTATAGAAACAGTGTTGCCAATTCGAAAAATAAACACTAACCTAACCTATAAGTTATATATATAATTATATATCTATACGCACGCACATCTTTTACTAAAAGCATTTGTTTCCTACTCAGGTTATCTGAAAATATGTAATTCCGGTGAACTCAATTTCCAAATTTTGAAACAGGATCAGATTACTTTACAAAGTAAGAGAAAGGAAAAAATCTGGTATATAACAAGACTTTCTCTCACTCCAATTTACATAGTTACATCGTCTTTAGTTTTTCGAACTCTTAATATATAACACTTCTTATTATAACTATTTGTTTAATTGAAGTAATAATTAGTTCTGATTTTTTTTTTTTTCGTAGATTTTGATTGAATTAGCACATGCGCAGATTTCAATCTTTATAGTATTCTTTCAATACTTTGTGGACTGCGCCACATAAATAAAATTAAGGATAAGATAATGAACAGCTACCGAAACTCTAGATCTAAGAAAAGTTTTTTTAAACTAAATATTATGAATTCCTTGGAAAAAGTTTTGTGGATGTTTAACATCAATTTTATTTACTTCCATTAAGTATAAACAACCAAATACAAAATGGCGGATCTTATATTTCAGCCTAATTATTTTTTGCTTTATTTTTTTCAACAATGGAATGAAAATGCTGTATTCTTTCTTTTTATCTCACATTAATAATAAAATAGTAAAAATTATTTTGGAAATAACTTGAGTTTTTTTGCAATGTTTTTATAAAAAAAAAAAGTATTGCATAATTTGATAATTTATAAAATATCTACGAAGAGAAAATTAGTAAAAAAATTTATAAACTAGATTTTTCATAGAAATAATTAGCTATAAATAATTAAACCAATCAGGGTCTGGAAATGAAGGTGTCAAATGTGAGCGGGTTCCACATAATTATTCTAAATTTCTGATTGGCCTAACATACACCGAACATTTCACACCTTCACTTCTACACTGTCATTGGCTAATTATTTATAGCTAATTATTTCTATGAAAAAACTAATTTAGAAGTTTGTTACTAATTTTCCCTCCGTAAGTATTTTAGATAGATAGATAAATGCTTTTATTAACATAAACTAATATACAATTATTCCATGCAAAAAAGTAATTTAGTGGCAATGGCAAAGACCGTCTGTCAAGAGCACAGGTTTGTAAACTTATGTATTACGAATGTCTTCAAAAATGAAAATTAATATAATATAAAAAGTATATAAAAAGTGCAAATTAGAAAAAACTGAAATTTATGTAAACTACCTAATAAACTTAAAATTTTGCAGAACATCTTGACTGAAACTTAAAATAATTTATTAACACAATTTTTAGTAAATTTATATAGCTCTCAAGATAAAAACAGTAAACTAAAGATATAGAATTAATAATTAAATTGATCAACAAGAAATTTTCTGTAAGCTGAAGGCATGTTTACTATAATTTATAAGGCCAGTCCAATCAGAACCATTGAGTAAAGTTAACATAGCCGCATCCGTTAGAGATTCTAAATTAAAATACTTTTTGCGGATGTAGCTGAAAATGCGATACCGGCCAAGGAAGTGAAATACTTCTTCTAATTCTTTCAAATTGCAAATTGAACGAAGGTATATTTTCCCTTTGTCAAATTTAAATGTTCACCACTTAATTTCAGTAATAAACTAACATTATTTATGTCAGAAATAGTATTGTAGTTGACCTGGAATGAAAGCTGCCTGTAAATTGGGTGGAAATGACCCTGCAAAGCTCTCCTTCTGTATTCTGCTTAGGGATTGTATGCTGGTTTACCGATTTACCGGTTAACCGATAAATTGACAAAAAAACGTTCGTTAAACTTACCGGTAAATTTTTGAAATTTACCGGTAAATGAAAAATCCATCGTAGAAATTTTTATTTAGAAAATATTGTGTTTATAGATATTTAATAAGGGCTAAAGTGGCATTGAAAATAAAAAACAGGTAAGCGTAGCAACAATAAATCTAATTATTAATTTTATGTGCGATATATTTTGTTTAATTTTAATTTAAACTTGCTTGGGTTTGAGAGCCGCTGTAAATCGTACAGATAGCGATAGTTACAGTTTGCATAATATATGATTTGTTCGCCGCAGAATTTGAGATTTTTAAAGGTTTAAAATCTTTACAATCAACGTTTTTCTTAAAGAGTAAGTAAATATCTCCTTTTTTAATATTTAAAGATAATAATATATAAATATTTCACGTATTTTTTAAATTAATAGCAATTTTGAATACATCACATTATGACAGGATATTAATGCAACATTATATGTAAAATAACATTAAAATTTGAACCTTAAATAAATATTTCACTTCTAACAATTGTTTAAAATAATTAAATACAAATATTTATTGATTCTAATATTATGCCTTAAGATTGTGCAAAATATGTATTATTCTAACAAATTATTTATGCATTATTACAAAAAAACATACAAAATATGTATTATTCTAAAAAAAAAAAAAAAAAAAAAAATGACCGGTAATTTACCGATAAACCGGTTTTAATTTTCATTTACCGGTAAATGAAAAAAGTCGGTAAATTTACAATCCCTAATTCTGCTTGGTAATAGTTGATCAAGCCTTGTTCAAAATCTTCTAATTTGTTCTTCCACTCGCCGATCTGCACCGAAATACCACTAAGCAAATTTAATTTCTTGCCCCAAGTTACCCAATCTTCACACCAAAGTATGTTTTTTCTAATTATTTCGGAAGTTATCAAACGTATTAATCTAGAAGAATCATCCTCCAAAATGTTTATTACAAACTTGATGTGCAGAAGGAAAGTAAACACATGAATGGGAGAATAGCCTGTTTCAATGTATAAAAAATAATTAGTGGTGTTGTTTGGCAGCTTAAAAAGCTTCTTAAAGAAGGCCCTTTGCACTTTTTCAATTTTATCAGCTGCTAAGAAGCCCCACACTTGGCAACCATAAGAAAGTAATGAGCAGCACACAGAATTGAAAACAGCAATTTTGGAGTTAAGTGGAACAAGTTTGTTCAAAATGAGGCTAGACCAGACGCAATTCATACCAATAAAGGGCTGGCGAGCTCTTCCTGACCAGTATTGATTCAGAGATAAAGAAGGACACAACTCAATTCCCAAATACTTATAGGTATTGACTATCTCAAGCTTTTCCTCTCTAAATTTCCATGCTTTCCTGCTGCTGTGTCTACCCCCACTCCTTCTAAATATCATCACTTTTGTTTTATTCAGGTTCACACTCAGACTCCATGTCTGCGAGTTTACCTCTAGTTCATCCATCATATGCTACAAACTTTCTGGGCTATCGGCGAAAAAAACAATGTCATCTGCATATAATAGAAGTCTCAAATTATAACCTTTTATTCTGATTCCACCACTCAGATGATCTTTAAGGTCATTTATATATATTGTGAAGAGTAAAGGGCTCAAATTACATCCTTGGTGGACTCCTGATACGGTATCAAACTGGGGAGAACAACCTTCACTTCCCCACACTGATAATGAAGACTTCAAAGATAAAGATTTCTTATCTTAATCTCCTTATCTAAATAAAGACTTCTTATTGCTTGAACAAATTTTGTCCGTAAGTATTTTATGAATCATCAAATTGTTTTTATAAAAATAATGCAAAAAATCAAGTTATTTCTGATATAATATTAATTTTTTATATATTATTGGGAAATAATTAAACATTTTCATTCCACATATTCATTCTACTTTCTTTAATTTTTTTTGCTTAATTACATTAATAAATAAATAGTTCGATTCATTTTTTTTTATGCTGTTGCGAGAAACTAGATTTTGATTGAATTAGCTCTTGCATAGATTTCAATCTTAAAGATCTCTTTCAATAATTTGTGCACTGCGCCACATACATAAAATTAAGGGCAATATAATGAATATTGTGGTTGGGTTCGCAGAGGTGGAAATTTTCCTTGATAGCCTGCTTCATTTTGTGGTTATCGACCGGTTTCGGGCGTTCACCCATCATCAAGATATTTTGTTAAAACAGTGCGATAACACAGAGAAAAGAGCAAAATCAGTTTATACATCTGGTTTCGCATTATGCTGGTCTGTATTATCGCACTGTTTTATCCTGATAATGGCCGAGCATCATTAGAAAAAATAGGAAGCTAGAGTTGGTAGCGCATTACGGCGGGGTAACTGCGGCATGCTTACCACATGTCCCCCCCAATCTATCATGGGCTGTTGCGCCATAGGTTTTTTTTTTTATATATATATTTAATTTTTGATTATAATCAAATCTAATCAGTTTTAAGATTTTCTTGATATATCAACAACATATTTGAAGGCAAAAGGTAGTAAGGGTTATATTTACTTCATTAAACTATTGCAGATGAACAATTCTGGATTGTATATTATAAAGGAGTCTGTTCTCCTTTCAGGTCACCAACTATAAAAGGGACAAAAACAGAACGGGCAGTTACTTAGCGGAAGCCTTGAAGGCATTTATAAATTTTAAATATAAAAAAATAAATTTAATACATTTCTATTGTTTTTTTTTTTTTTTTTTTTAAAGACATTAAATTCTTCTATTTTTAGTTTTTATTGAGCGAAACGTGCAAATAACAATTATTACAATAAAAGAATAGTGTTTCGTTTTTTATAATATTCATTTATTTTTTTATTAATTATTTATTATTATTATTATTTAAAATGTAACTGTGTGCATATTATCAATAATGGTTTAAAAAAATCGATAAGCAATAGTTGCTGGCCTTTACCATAATTTATCAAAATTATTTAAAATTAAATAAAAAAATTGATTAACCCTTCAAATACTGAACACAGCTAAATAGAATGGAATTGTTACTTTCTCTTACTGCTGTAAGAATTACTTATTACTTTATTACTTTCTCTTATTGCTGTAAGGAATTATTATTGCCTCCATCAAAGATTTTCGACATTCTCAACGGGAATATTTAATTTCAATCCAATTGTATCCAAATTTGTACTGTCTCATACCCCCCCCCTAATGAATGGAAGTATTTGCGATCGTGCCAGATTTTCGAATTGAGTTTCACCGGAAATACATGTTTTGGGATCCCCTGAATAAGAAAAAAAAAAAATGTTTTTTTGCGGATGGTCTGTGTGTGTGTGGATGTATTAACGAAATACCTCAAAAACCGAAAGTTGCAGAAAGCTCAAATTTAATATTCCGTTTAGGATAGACCAGCGCAACTGACTCGAAAATTTCAGGCAAAATCCATCAACAGGACTTTACAGATTTATTTTTCAGTTTTCATGATTTTCCGAAAAGGGCTCCAACAATATCGTCTAAAAAAAACCCACTATTATATATCTATATTGTAACAGTTTTTCCTGAACTAGCTACTGCAATAGTTCTTAAGTGGGTTCGTTTAGATAAAACACTCTAAACTTCAATAAGAAAAACACCAATTTATTGTTTTACACAATAAATTACAAATACAACACTTAATAATAATTAATTCACAGTTTAAACCAACAAAAGTTCACTTTGTTCTTTTTTTATACACTTATCACAAATGCACACTTCGTTTGAAACAAGAATCTCAGTAAACTAAACTCGACTTCAGCTGTGTTCACCTTTTATAGCGATGGAGAAAGGTCTGGAATTTTCTCGATTCTTCTAGAAAGAGCTAGAGCGCGCCGCCACCGCGCGGCCGCTAGGAGAACTTGAGGTACCTGCTTTCTCTCCTAGATGGCACCAGTGGCTGCGTTACAATATATATATACTTATCACTTTTATTTAAAATATTTTCCCCGGAAAATTGATTTTTTGGAGGTTCGGGGGTAACAGTAGCGTTATGGTATCCTCTATAGTACCGCTACAGTATAATATAGGGTTTTACCACCTACATAATTACTTGCAACTCTCGATATCCGCAACGCTTTTAATTCGGTCAGATGGCAGGATATTTTGAAGGCACTAGAAAAGGACTTTAATATACCTGAATATATTGCTCGGATGATAGACAATTATCTGAAAGACAGGATTCTCTGCTATAATACCATAGAAGGGACCCGATACCATCGGATAAAAGGAGGAGCTGCACAGGGGTCAATTTTAGGACCGGACCTGTGGAATGTCACATACGATGGGATCTTACGGAGGGAGATGCCGGCAGGAACCTTTCTCGTTGGGTATGCCGACGATATCGTAGCAGTCATCGTAGCAAGAGACGTAGAGATGGGACAAGTAAGACTTAATCAGGTCATGAGACGTGCGCGACCCTGGCTCGAAGAGCATGGACTCGAATTGGCACCCGAAAAAACAGAAATATTAATAATATCCAGACGCCGTACGGATGTAGGAAGAAGTCTTAAAGTTGACTCAACAGAGATGGATCCCAAAAAGGAGATGAAGTATCTTGGGATCATGTTGGACAGAAGGATAACATTCGGAGAGCACGTAAAATACGCGTCCACAAAGG
This sequence comes from Triatoma infestans, assembly GCA_011037195.1. Lineage (NCBI taxonomy): Eukaryota > Metazoa > Arthropoda > Insecta > Hemiptera > Reduviidae > Triatoma > Triatoma infestans. Next base: position 28,683 of record JAAEAF010003480.1, read on the forward strand.
CGATGAAGATCACTGCAATGCTCAGCAGAGCTATGGCAAACGTAGGTGGCCCGACGGCCAATAAGAGGAAGCTGGTGCTAACTACAGCAAATGCAGTCATGCTGTATGGATGCAAAGTAAGGGCTGGAGCTCTGAAACAAACCCATATTAAGCGACTCTTAGCTGTGCAGCGCAGAGGCGCGCTTAGGATAATCAGTGCTTATCGCACGGTATCTGAACCTGCGGCCTTAGTCATTGCGGGCACCGCCCCAATAGACTTAATGGCTTCGATGAGACGCTTCTGTTTTCAAAGTAGAGAACTTAGAAAGGAGGAGGCGTCACGCATTGCGACGATCACTCTGCAGGAAGAGTGGAGGAGAAGATGGAGAGATGAAAGTAGAGGAAGATGGACGCACTGATTGATCGGAGACCCCATACTGTGGGCTACCCGGAGTTTTGGCGAGGTAAACTTTTATCTCACACAAATTCTCTCCGGACATGGGTACTTCATGGAGTACCTCTACAGGAGGAAGAAGAGGACATCGGCCACATGCATATACGGGGACGTTGATGTGGATGACGCCCATCATACGTTTTTCATCTGTAGCAGATGGAAAACAGAAAGAGAAGAACTATGGAGAAAACCGAGAGACTAACTCCAGAAAACCTGGTAGAGAAGATGCTACAGGAAAAAGAGGCATGGAGTTTAATTGCGGTGTACACCGAGTGCATCTTAAAACAGAAAAGGAGAGTATGAATAACTTCCATCAGAGCAACGGCTAGTAGAGCACAATACGAGGCGACTCCTCTGATGCAATGTCATAAGATGGTCCCAGAGGGGGGTTCTACGCCTGTTTTAGAGGACGGGGTTTTTTAGTGGGTAAAAGCCCCACACACCCGACGCAGTCGGAAGGTGCCAATGGGCATTTTTCCCCCTTCGGAAAAAAAACAAAAAACAAAAAACAAAGCAAAAAAAAACCACCTACTTACATAATATTAATGCACACATTTAGAATTCTAAATTTGAATAAAAATCGGTTAACCGGAAGTGCTATTTTACAGGATAGGTTTTTTTGAGTTTCCTTTTTTGGAATATTCTTAAAAACCGTTACAACGCGGATTTTCTTTAAACTTGGAATGCTTACTGCATAGATAGAAACGTATCACTTTTCATTTGAAACAATTTACTGAAAAAATTGATTTTAGAGGGGTATTGGCGGGAGGGGGTCCATTAGTTAGTTTAAATTTAAATCTGCACAAGATTTTTATTAGTTTTAACATAGAGCGCTACATATAAGGCCGCTTAGGTATACAAGTGTAATGGGATCCGAATCATTTAAGATTCATAGTATTAGAAGAGCGGAGAAGCTGACATATAATGATTCGAAAGTTAGTTACGCCCATTTAGTCCAGACTAGGAAGGGAGAGTTGTTCGATTCATATAAATAAAGTGACAGCAGAATAGTTCAGGATAGTTTTATGGGAGTTTACAACAATATATCAAGTCAGTCTTCTTATTACCTTCTTATTACTCAGCCAGTCTGTCTCTTTGATATTCTCTAACTTCTCTTTAAATGTAAAGTCCTTGCAGTTTGTGTATTCTTTTCATTATTCCAAGGTTCAGCATATCATCTAGTTTATTTCTATAAAATCCATTTCCTCTAACTCTCTTTCCTTCTCATGTCTATTATCCCCACCATCATCCCAACTTTCTTGATTAAATTGTATTAATTAAAGTACAAATAAAGTCGTGTTTGTGTATCACCATTTTTTTTTTTTTTTTTTTAATATAATCATTTTCGTATAAAACTAAAGCAGCTTTGATTATAATAGCGTCATCATCATTTGTCCCCCTGTCCAGTTGTAGAACATTAGAACATAACATGATGGACGGAGTTTTCATGAATTTATGGAAGCTACAAATTCATCTAAACAATCTTAGGAAATGAGATACTACAAGTGAATAACGATCATCTCATTCGAATAAGAGATTCTATTCTGTTGAATTAGAGAAGGTGTTCACAGCATCCCTTTAAAGAAGAAGATATAAAGAAGAAAACAAGATGTTGGTAATCATGTTGATCTAATAAATTATTAAGTTTCTTCTGCAGTTTATTTTCCTTTCTCAGATCATTTACTGCCATGTTAACATAAATAACCTATGAAAATTTCATAGGTTGTGTTGAAATTGTTGTTCCTTGCAGCTTTGTAATTATTCATTTTGGCACTTTGTTTTATAGGCCAATCACTTTTATTTGGATAATTTTTCAGAAATCTCGATTTTGAGGATTCTGGAGGAGCAGTAACATTCCTCTAAATTAGCTATTCTACTCCCAATGGTAACTCAGTGGTATTATTCTCACACCTATCACTCAATGATAGTACGTGATGGGCTTACAGTTGATAGGCGAAAGATAAACTATTTTTTTGAAAAAAAAAATCATATAATTATTTATTCAAATAATGTAAATAAGTTTGCATTATAGATCGTATGCCATTTTAGCGCCATGCTGAAGCAAATGGAGAAAATGGTTTTTACCCTGACCTTATTGGTTAGTTTGGATTTATGCTCTTGTGGGAATTGGTAGACTTGTCAAATTTTTTTTGTTTTAATATAAGAATTATTTTATTGAATTATTAATTATTTTATTGAATGATTTATTTTATTTAAATAATGACAAAATTTTTATTTTATCAATGTCATTTTCTACCAGTTATTTATGTGAAAAAGAATTTTCAACGTTATATTAAAAAAAAAAAAAAAACTTAAATAATACGTCGACCTAATTTACGCATAAAACTAAATAATATAAAGCCTGATATTAAAAAATCTTAAATAAAAAAAAAACCCCGCTCACACCACTTTTTCTTATCCTAATTAATAAAATTTTAATTAAGAATTTTTCTTTAAAATTACAGCGTTACAGTGTTCAGTTGGGCTTGCCATAAAAAAGGCGGCGAGGATTACATTTGTGGTATACCTGACCGGCGGACCGGCGGAGATCTCTATGTCTAAAATTGTGAAATTTAAAAAAAGAAAAAAATGCAAAAACCTATTCTGTAAAATAACATTTATAGTAAAACCGATTTACTTTTAAATTTGGAATTCTATCAATGTTTCTCAAGTGTATTAATTAATATTATGTAGGTGTAATAGCACCCAGATCCACAGCAAAGAGAATGCAACCACAGCAGAGAGAAGAGAGGCCCTCTCTGACTTAGGCAGGCTAGAGTGGGAGAACCTGTGTATATAAGCCAGTGGGTATCTATCTAAAGGGATCTATCATATACAACCATACACAACTTTACACCAGTTGTCGCATCGTGTCATATCTCTACTCTCACCATTCATTCTATCACTTTCATTATAAAGTCCAGTGCAGTTAGTGTAACTTAGCTACATTATATAAGTGTCAACATATCTCGTTCATTTAATCAAACGTAATTTCTCTCCTCAACAATCCCATTATATAGGTAAAACCATATCTTATATACAAGTGGTACTTTAGAGGAAAGCATAATGCCGCCGCTATTCCCCCTAGAACTTCACAAAAAAATCAATTAACCTTGGAAAATATTGCAAATAAAAATGATGGATATTATTTGTGTAGATAAGTATACGAAGTTTATAGAAAATCATTGGAACCATTTTCAAGAAAATCAGGAAAAACTTAAAAAAAAACTCACCAAAGTCGCAATTCCAATTGATGGATTTTACCCGAAATCTTCGTGTCTGATGCGGTGGTAGTTCTCTAAATGGAATAACAAGCTTTGAGCTTCCTGCGCTACATATACACACACACACACACACACACACACACACACACACACACACACAGCTATTCGCTAAAGAAAAACTTTTTCTTGTTGTGGTGGTTGGTTCCGCAAAGCTGGAAAGCATCACAAACATTTTCCGTAGCACCCTGCTTCATTTTGTAGTCATCGACCGGTTTCGGGCGTTCGCCCATCTTCAGGATGCATTTGTCAGACAGTATGATAACACAGACTTGCACAGAGCAAATCCAGTTTACATACTCTGAGTATATAAACTGAAAGTGTATAAGACTGAATTTTCTCTGCGCAAGCCTTTGTTATCACACTGTCTGACAAACGCATCCTGAAAATGGGCGAACGCCCGAACCGGTCGATGACCACAAAATGAAGCAGGCTACCATGGAAAATGTCTCGAAACTTTTTTCTTATCCACAAAACTTGTATTTCGGTGAATACTCAATTTCGAAAATCCTGGCACGATAGCAATACTTCTACTTATTTGGGGGTGGGGGGTGGAAGAGAAAGTAATAATTAATAATACTTGGACCAAATTTACGTATAAAACTAAATAATTTTTTGTTTTCTGTTTAAATTTAAGGCGCGTCAACATCTATGGTCATTGGTGCCCGAAGCCGCCTTCTCAGTGCACTGCACTGTTTTCACTCGTCACAGACAACACTGTCCATCACCGGACAGTGAGCTGCAGGGGTTCCTAGGAAGAAAAAAATCCAAGGGCAACACAGCTAGACTCGAATCCGGGACCTCCGCATAGGAGTCCAGTGCGCTAACCAATGACTCCTTCGCTGAAACTAAATAATATACAACCTGATATTAAAAATTGTTGTATTACAAAACATGCACAAGGTTCACACTACTTTTAATTAACCAGTTTTAAAATCCATATTTAGACTATCTATGTAATAATTTTGCAAATGCTGGTAATAATAATAATAATGTCACGTTACCGACAACACTGTCCACCATATCACCGGAAAGTGAGCTGTAGAGGCTTCTAGGATGAAAAAGGGCAGCACTGTTGGATTCGAATCCAGGCCCACCGCGTTGCTAGCCCAGCGCGCTACCACTGAGCTAACCCCTTCCCATATAAATATTTTGTTTCTAACTGAACTGGAAAATTAAAATAAATTTTATTTGCCTACACATTTTTTTTTCTACGCCGAAATCTTTGGTAAAAGATAATGGTAGGAGAAATTTTTATATTCTATGAGTTTTACGCGGAATCCAAAAGAAACGTTGAATATAATATGTTCAAAACCGAATTCGACAACACAAATATGACGTTAAAAGAAAAAAAAAAATCTGACGTGAAACACTCACACAACTTTCTCTTACTCCACTGTTTAAAATTGTAATTGACAAATTTTATAGATAGTGTACCAAATTTAATGAAATTCGTCGGAGTTTTTATGAAGAAAATCGCGAAAAATGAAAAAAAAAACTTCATTAAAAGCGCATTTCCGGTTTATTAATTTTCTTGAAACTCGGAATTTTGGCCATCTATTTATTTGTAATTAATTTTGTTTGGATGATAGAATTATTGTATAATCAACTATGATAGCAATTTAGAGAAAAACATAACCCCTCCCCTCCCCCAAAAGCCCCACCTTACATGACTTTACTAGGAGAAATGTTTCAAATAAAAATTGTAGCTCTTTATATGTGTAGTTTACTTCTCTAGTTTAAAGAAAATCATTGGAGCCGTTTTCGAGAAAATACCAGAAATGTGAAAAATACATTTCAGTAAAAACGCACTTCCGGTCATCCGATTTTTTTCAAACTCGGAATTTCAACAACACATTTAATTCTAATTAATATTATTTAAATGATAGAATTGTATGCTTACTGAAATGACACTGCGAGGTTCTAGAGGACTAGTTATCTCCAGCGGGACTCTTTCGGACGCTTTCGATATCGGAAACGGGCTTATGCAAGGAGATCCGATGTCGCCCCCCCTGTTTAACTGTTTGCTGCACAAGGTATGCAAACGCTTGAGATGTACCTCAATGGCACGCTGATTGATCGCACCTCTCAGATCATGGCGTATGCGGATGATGTGGTAATCATTGGTAGATCCCTGGCAGCCGTAAAAAGTATCTTCGTCACGCTGGAGCGAGAAGCCAAGCGCGTCGGGCTCCGCGTTAATGAGGGAAAGACGAAAGTGCTGGTGGCTAGGAGGAAGCCTCTGGTGCATCCCGCGACGTATTACGTCTTTGGGGATTACGAGTTCGAGGTTGTCTTCAACTTCCCATACCTGGGCTCTATCATTTCGGACATAGCCGACGAAAAAGAAGATGTCAGAAGAAGGATAGCAGCGGGAAACAGAGAGTACTACGGTCTATATAAAATAATGAGGAGCAGCCTGGTCAACCGAGGAACAAAGATCTAGATGTATAAGACCTTGATAAGGCCTGTCGTGACCTACGCAAGCGAAACATGGACACTGAATAAGGCAGCTTGTGAGAGGATTGACAGGTTCGAGAGGCGAGTCCTAAGACGGATCTTTGGGCCGAAAAGGGAAAAACCAGAGCTGGAAAAGAAGGCCAAATCAAGAGGTGTACGCCCTGTATGGGGAGCCAAGCATCACCGCGTTTGTGAAGGCCCAGCGGCTGAAGTGGTATGGGCATATATGCCGGATGTCCGAGGAAAGGATAGCAACAAAGGTGCTAAAAGGAAAGTGGCACGGCTCTCGCCCCCGGGGACGTCCGAAGACCAGGTGGGTGGACAATGTGAGGGCGGATATGAGAAAGATAGGTTTGAGGGCCCACTGGTGAATGATAGGGTTGAGTGGTCTACCCGCATAGAGCAGGCCATGGACCGTCTCGGTCTGTAGTGCCCATAGAAGAAGAAGAAGAATTGTATAGTAAACTGAAATAGCACTTTAAAAGAAAACCTAACACCATTCCTCCCCCAAAAGTGCCCTTAAATGAATTTTTCCAGAGAAATGTTTTAATTAAAAGCTGCAGGTTTTAGAATGTTTAGTTGATATACCAAATTTAAAGAAAAAAATGGTCGGAGCCATTTTTGAGGAAATCGCAAATTTTGACAGATGATATACTGTTAGATCTCATGGTGATATCTAAACCGGAATATCAATTTGAACTTTCTACGATGTTTCGTTTTTGAGGTATACTGTTCACATACACACACATAGACAGACCATTTTTAAAAACCATTATTTTGGACCTCAAAACGGGTATTTCCTGTGAAGTTTCAATATCGAAAATTTGGCACGATTACAATACTTCCTCTTACTAGGAATAAGAGAAAGTAAACAAGACAACACAGTTCTCTCTCAACCTCTACAAAAAACTGGGACACACTTTTGACTTCAGTAAAACTACAATAGTTGAGAGAGAAAAGAATTCACAAAAAAAAAAAAAAAAAATTTTAGAAATGATTTACATCAATAGAAACAGCTGATTTCTATCAATTTTAAAACAGATATTAATATGATCTTAATTCCACATCTACATAGTTATTGAAAAATGACACGGCTTGTTTTTCAACACTGCTAAAGTATGAAACATAACCTATCATTAAACTGTAACCTGCTATGTTGTTCTGATTTAGTTCTTGAAAAAGACCTGGCTTTCAGTTCGAAAACTAGATATTCTATAACAAAGTGTTTTATTCATATTATGGATTTATCGTCATTTAATTTTAACCATCATATTTTGTAAAAGTTTTTAAGTTCAATAAACAAAACTAAGTTAGTAGTGTTGAATACAGTGGTAATTACGAGAATGTTGAAAATTGATTAATCGGATATGCATAAATTTACAACAAAAAAAAAAAATCTGGTGTGAAACACTCACACAACTTTCTCTTACACCAGTTCTCAAAATTATAATTGACAAATTTTATAGTTCGTATACCAAATTTAATGCAATTCCTGAAAACTGAAAAAAACTGTTCATTTAAAAGCGCACTTCCGGTTTACTAATTTTCTCGAAACTCGAAATTTTGACCATCTATTTATTTCTAATTAATTTTGTTTGAATGACAGAATTGTATAATCAACTATGTTAGCACTTTAGAGAAAAACATAACCCCATCCCTCCACTAAAAGTACCCGTAAATGAATTTTCCCAGAGAAATGTATTAAATAAAAGTTGTAGATCTTTGTATGTTTAGTTTATATATGAAGTTTCAAGAAAATCGTAGGAGCTATTTTTGAGAAAATCGCGAAAAAGTGAAAAAAAATCATTTAGTAAAGTGGTAAAGTAAACACACTTCCGGTTATCCAATTTTTTTCAAACTCGGAATTTCAGCAACATATTCAATTCTAATTAACTTATTAGACGACAGAATTGTCTAATAAACTGAAATAGCAGTTAAGATGAAAACTTAACCCCACCTCTCCCCAGAAGTGCCCTTAAATGAATTCCCGGAGAAATGTTTCAAATAAAAGTTGTAGCTCTTTGTATGTGTAGTTGATACACTAAGTTTGAAGAAAAGCGTCGGAGTCATTTTTGAGAAAATCGCAAAGACGTAAAAAAAAAAAAAACTAGTAAAGTGGTACTTCCGGTTGAGGAATTCTGACAGAGAACGCATATCCCATGGTGTTACCTAAACGTAATATCAAGTTTCAACTTTCTACGGTTTTTCTTTTTGAGCTATGCTGTTCACATATATATATATACAGACCATTTGCTAAAAACCACTTTTTTGGACTCAGGGGACCTCAAAACATATATTTCGGGTGAAAACTCGATATCGAAAATGTGACACAATTACAATACTTCCTCTTACTAGGAGTAAGAGAAAGTAAAAATGTTTTCAGTTATTCGAGAATTTCTCGAAATCAGCTCCAAAATTTTTTTGAAACTTGGAATATATATTCTACAAATATGTAACCAAATACAGGTGATAAAACAAAACAAAAAAAAGAATTTTTCATGATTATCATTAACATTGCATCCAAATTTGTTCGACTCTAATAATTACTTTTTATTGTGAGCGCACATGAAGGCGGATATGGCACTCATATTAATATCTTTACGAGAAAAGCTGTTATGGCAATTCTTTGAAAGTTGACATTCAAAACTCATTAATTACTAAAACCTATTATGTTAATTAGGACGCGAAATGTTTGCACATTAGAAAGGTCATCCTTTAGTCAATTATTACCCAATTCTTAGACACCATAGTTTTTGCTTTCATTGTTTTTTTTTTCTTATAAAAATTCAATAAACGAAACATTTTTTTAAATAATCTAGTGAGAAATAACGATATAATTTTGTCTATTACAACTTCACAACTTCCATTTAAATTTTCTCAAACACGGAATGTTTATAACGCAACTAATTTCCTTGACTATTGGTATGACAAACTTGCGTATATGCGATACCTGCTTATTGTAAATTCTTACTTCTAATTTTTTAACATCGCTTTTAACATTATTTTTGTTAAAACAGAAAACTTCGCACAAAATGTTTTCCACTTACAAAGCTGCTCAAAACAAATGTCTTTTTAGAAAAATCAATTTCAAAATTCTCTTAAAATGATTCACAAAAAGAACGTATTAAAGTTGTAATAGAATCCGAATCATTAAGATTCATGAGGATCAAAAGAACTTAATTACTCGCTACTTAGGCCAAAATAGGGAGGGAGAATTCATACAAATACAGCCGAGTTAGCCCTACAGGGGAGGGCAGTTAAGAATAGTCATCGACACCAGTCAGTCAACATCATTCTACTTTCTATTCTCAGCCAGTCTGTTTCTCTCTTAATTATTCTCTAGCTACCTTATTCTCTAATATCATTCAACAGTGTAAAATCCTTGCAGTTTGTTTTTCTATTTCATCTACCAGTTTATTATTTCTTGACCTTCCTTAATTTATCTCTCTAATTCACTACTTCTCATATCCACTATAATGTTCATTGCCGTATGAAGAATATGAAAGTCGTTCTTCTGACCGCTGATAATTACCCCAAAGAAAAACTAAGCGATTAGACTAAGAAGGGAGGAACCAAATCTAATCCATATAGAATAACAATTTTCTTGTAAACCAGACAATAACTTAGGGAGAACAATGTAAGCTATTCCAGAGGCAATTCTAATTATCGCTAATTATTTAACGTGATCAAAAAAATAATCCGCCAAGGATAAGTTGTCTTATTTTTTTTTAATTAAGGCGCATCAAGGTATTGGCACCCGGAGCTATCTCAGTGAATAGTCTGGCATCTGGGAGTATTCTCTGGTTAAAGACAATCTCTCCCATTCACCGGACAGTAATCTGTAGAGGCTTTTAGGGCAAGAAAATCTAATGACAATACTCGAACCCGGAACCTTTGTGGGCTACCACTAAGCTATTCCCAACCCTTTATTCTTCTACTCTATTAAACCACAATAATCTACGATGTATCCAACTAAATGTCCGATTGGATTCAGTTAAAGATCTATTTGGAGACTTCTAATCAACATCATGTCTGCCGAAATCCACCCCCCAACCCCTATAGCGCAACAGCCCATGAAGGGCAAGGCTTGCCGGACGGCGATTTAAATGGGGGCCGTTTAGTTCCGACCTTCGCCTCTAGGGCGCTACTAACTGTAGCTTCCCACTTTTTACCACGATGCTAGGTGAACACCGACTTTGCCCTCATAGGAATCGAACCTTGAATTCTCGCACGAAAGGCGAGTGCGCTAGCCACTAGACCAACGCGTGAGGACGCCGATTATCCACAAATTTCCAAAACAATTGTCATACAAAGAGCAAAGAAAAACCATAAAATACTTTAAATTCTCAATTTGGAATAACATTTAAAAAAAAAAAAGCTCTTTTAAGAACTAAATTTTTTAAAGTCTCTTTCCGGGGGGGGGGGGGGGGCTAGTCATTCTGAAGAAAATCAATCTGTAAAATTTGTGCTTAAAGTTCGATTTAATAAATTAAGGCTGAGCCTTTTCATTTTTAAAAAATTGTTTTTTTTTTTTTTTATTATACGTAACTTAGCAATATTTTGATATAAACTCGTAATTTTTACATTCTCTTACTACCGTTAGAGGCAGAGTATTACGATCATGGCGGCGCTGATATTCGCAAGTCAATTTCTAAAATTGATTTTTCTCAAAAAAATACGTGATCTTATGTCCTTGAGTACAAAAAATATGTTTTTAGTGAGTGGTATATATATATAAGGTAACCGCATAAATCAACGCCTAATACTTTATTAAAAAAAAAAAAAATTGTCAGGAAAATTGGTTTGCGGGGATTCTAGGTCACCAGCAATGGTAAGCTTTGATCTAAAGTGCTAACAAGACGACAGTAACGTTTTCCCAATTAAAATTTTAAGGTTCATTAAATGCATTGCTAAAAATTCCAATTTTGAAGATAATTAGTTAAAAGGAATTGCGAACTTTTCCCAAAATAGGCTTCTGAGTTCTTCAAGATTTTCTCCAAAAAAGCGCTAACAATTTTCATTTTTAGTGAAAAGAAAATCAGAAAATTTAACTTCTTGGCCATTTTAATTTGAACGATTGCATTTATAGGTATGTTGTTCTTATAAACTTTAAAGTTCTCGATTTTTTATTTTTTTATTTTTTTTTTGGCAGATGGAAGTATACTCAATAAAGTGAGTATATATTGCACAATTTCAGGAAAAACTGCTTTTATATAGTTCTGTGTGATCTATCTCTATATATATAAAAATTCAGCATCCATATGTTTGTGGCCGCAAAACTTGAAAAGTAGTCGATAGATTGACTTGACATTTTTACACAACGTTGCATTTCTATATAAGAGTGTTTATATATACTTTTTACTCCGAAGTTCCGAGGGAAATGGGAACTTCTCTGAGCGTTTCGCGAGGTTGGCAGAAATATACAGGCTCAGACGCGTTGCGATGGTGGCTCACTCTCTGAACCTCTTTCTCAACTACTTATAAGTACCTCCATTCCGTAGTTCCCACGGAAAACGGGAAATTCCGAGCTAAAATCCGTTCAAACGGCCATATTGCGTTAGCACTTACTTCTTCAGGTATTGTTGCTACGTTGATGGAAGGAGGTAGAACAGCGCATTCAGCTCTTAAACTGTCACTAAACATGCACTTCACAGAAAACCTAACATGTAACATTTCAAGAACATCAGGAATAGGAAAGGTTTTTCAGGCGTGCAAACTCATTGTATGGGATGAGTGTACAATGGCTTATAAGAAGTCATTGGAAGCATTAGACCATATACATTGAAAGGCTTGCGAAATAATCAGGTTCCATTTGGTGGAGCATTGGTGTTACTAGCCGGTGACTTCAGGCAAACGCTTCCAGTGATTCCTCGCTCAACACCAGTGATAAATTGCATACCTGCTTGAAATATTCAACTCTTTGGAGCGCAGTTTAAAAAAAAAAAAAAATTAACAACGAATATGAGAGTTCAACTTAAAAATGATCCAACAGCTGCCATACTTTCAAGACAATTACTCGAACTCGGTAACGGCACTGCTCCTACAAATCCGAAAACGGGTAAAATCACCTTCCAATCTAATCTCGGCAACATTGTACATTCAAAATAGGAATTAGTAGACAGGATATTCCAAAGCATCGAAACAAATTATCAAAATCACGTATAGTTTAGCCTAAAAATCAGACTGAGCCACAGCGAAGCGTGGTCAGGTTAGCAGCCAGTGGTATTATAAATTAACTCTAAAATGCTGTCAAATTTTGTTATGAATTGGTAAAGGCGCTATCTATTGATCGAAAATATAAACACATATTTTGGTAGCTATTACGTCCTTAGAACTACAAGTAAAATAATCGGTTCCTAGTGCCAATATTTTGTGTAAAATTAAGAGGTACTAAACTTTATATTAAAAAAATCTGGTATGAAACACTCAAACGACTTTCTCTTATTTTTTTTTGTTTTTGTTTTTTTTTTAAGGCGCATCAACATATATAGTCATTAGCGCCTAGAGCTTTTCAGTGCATTACTTCCGGACAGATATTTCATTATAATAATATATTTGAGACATTTCCGGTGAAAATTCAATTTAAAAAAAATTTGATACGATTACCAATACTTCCTCTTACTTAATAATAGTAAGAGATGTGTACTTTCTCTGTTGTTCGTAAGAGGAATTATTGTAATCATGTCAAATTTTCGATATATCGAGTTTTCACCGGAAATATCCGTTTTGAGGTCCCTTGACTCCAAAAAAAAGTGGTTTTTAGCAATTGGTCTGTGTGTGTGAGGATCAGCATATCTTAAAAACGAAAAATCGGAGAATGTTCAAACTTATTATTTCATTAAAGTGCTAACAGGAAACTTGAGAATAAGCTTTTCGTAAAAAATCGTTTAACCGGAAGCACCACTTTACTGAATGGTTTTTTTTTTTTCAGATTTTTTACTATTTTCTCAAAAATAGCTCCAACGATTTTATTTAAACAACACATACAAATATATGTGCGGTAGTAAAGGAAGTGAGTTTTTAGACTAAGGGGGTTAGGTTGTATGCGAAGTCATGGAATTGTTTGTATTGCTCATGGACCAAAGGGATTTAGAGGTCAGTGTGAAGGGTTAGGTTGGAAACTCTCTTATTCGTATGACCAAAGAGGCTTTACAAGAGTGTTTAGGGAAAGTTTCGAGCGTCCGTCAAGAAGTCTCGTGAGAAGTTTGTATCGCCTGTTGAGTTCAAATCTTTTTAATCTTGTGTGTGGATTCCGTGTGAGTCTTTTGTCTAGATAAAGTACCACATATCGGACCATGTCGACTGTCGATATTATGGTCTCATGCAGGAGGATGGGAGAGAGAAAGTGCGTCGGAGGGCGAAGGATATGCATTTGCTTTTTTGGGGGGGGTTGACCTTTATTCTCCAGCTAATAAGCCAGTCTTGTAGAGAGATTATATGGGATTTAGGGCACAAGATACAAAAACAGGATCGGGTTTGGAACAAAAACACTCGTGTCTCAGCATAGGAGTGGAGGATTGTTTCCGGGTGGGAAGCGATAACATACTCATATTAGGAGACTATTACGAGAATATTAATATGAGTCTGTTATCCCTTCCCGCCCGGAAACATTCCTCCACTCCTATGCTGATGACATGAGTGTTATTGCTCGAAATCCTGATCCTTTTTTCCCATTACATACTGTGCTTACAATCCCATATCATCACTCTACAAGACTGGCTTATCAGGTGGAAAATAAAAGTCAATCCCACTAAAAAAAAATTCATATCCTTCACCCTCAGACTCTTCTTCCCATCCTCCTCCAAAAGACCATAATACCGACAGTTGACAAAGACCGATATTTAGGACTTTATCTAGACAAAAGAGTCACTTGGAATCCGAAAGCAAGATTCCAAAGATTTGAACTAAACAGACGATACAAACTTCTTTGTTATTTTTAGCTTAAGAAACTCCTTTCATTAAAAAAAGTTCGCTCCATTTGACCATCAACATTTTTTTGTAAGTCATCACCTTATCTTGGTTGGTGACTTGTTTTGTCTATCCTTGGATTCCTGTTTCTTGAAGAAACTGTTCTTTTTTCTACAACTACACATACAAAAGGCTACAACTTTTATTTGTAACATTTCATCCGGTTAGGTCATTTAAGAGCAAAGAAGGTTTGGGGTGTTAACGTTCCCTTTTAAAGGGCTATTTCAGTTTATTACACAATTCTAATCATCTACATAATATTAATTAAAATTAAATATGTTGTGGTAATTCTATTTTTTGAAGAAAATCGGATAATTGAAAATGCGTTTTTATTGAAAAGTATTTTTTTTTTAGGTTTCGTCTAATTTTTTTTATCTAAAAACGGCTCAAACGATTTTTTTCATTAAACTAGGATTGTGAACTATTTACATAAAAAAAACCTACATCTTTTATTTGAAATATTTTTTTCTCATAAAGTAAATTTAACGGGGGCTTTTAGGTGACAGGTGGGTTTATGTTTTCCAATAATGTGATATCATAATTAAACAAGCAAAAAAATTAGTTGGCAGCCAACTAATCTTTTTTTTTTTTTGTTTGTTTAATTAACAACAGCCAAACATAACTATTGTTTTACATTTCTATCATAATTTCATACAATTCTACCATTTAAACAAAATTAATTAGAAATAAATAGATTGTGTAAAATTCGGAGTTGCAAAAAAAAAAAATCTGGTGTGAAACACTCACACAACTTTCTCTTACTTCTGTTCTCAAAATTATAATTGACAAAGGTTATAGTTTGTGTACCAAATATAATGAACTTCGTCGAAAACTGAAAAAACTGTTCAGTAAAAGCGCACTTCCGGTTTACTAATTTTCTTAAAACTTGGAATTTAGGCTATCTATTTATTTCTAATTAATTTTGTATGGATGATAGAATTGTATAATCAACTATGATACCACTTCAGAGGAAGCTCTATTCCCACTCCTCCCCTAAAAGTGCCCTTAAATGAATTTTCCCAGAGGAATGTTTTAGATAGAAGTTATAGATTTTTTTTATGTTTAGTTTATATATGGAGTTTCAAGAAAATCGTTGGAGCCATTTTTGAGAAAATTGCGAAAAAGTGTAAAAATCATTTAGTAAAGTGGTAAAGTAAACACGTACTTCCGGTTATCCGATTTT
>JAAEAF010003481.1:0-21763 GCA_011037195.1 Triatoma infestans
TTGTAGTCTAAACGCTACTGTTACCTCAGAACATCCCCCCCCCTTCCCAAATCAATTTTTCCAGGAAAATATTTCAAATAAAAGTGATAGATACTTATGTATATGTAGATAGTATACCAAGTTTAAAGAAACTCCTCTGAGCCGGTTTCGAGAAAATCACAGGAAAACTAAGAGAAAAACTATTGGTTGCACTTTTGGTTGGTTACATAAATTTGTATCTATCACTTTCATTTTATTTAACTGAAACATTATTATTTATTATAATTATTTAGTGGGGCGCTAATCACCATCAATGTGCCACAACCATTCATTTTTCTTCATGATAAGTAGGCAACTCTCGAGCTGAGATGGCACTATTGTGGGCAACCGCTTGCAGCGTGGGCGCCCTAGATTATCAAATAAATCCTACTGCACTAGCTCTCTTATATCCTGGATCTAATCGACGAGAGAGGAATAAGGAATTATTGTTTAAGCCATCCTTTATCATAAAAAGAACTAATACCTAATGGGATTGATGTACATTTTAAAAAAAGAAAGGTTTTTCAATCTCCGAAATAAGAAAATTTTGTAAAACTAAACATTCGCCAATTAATTCAATCACTCTAATAAATACATTTACACATTATCATTGCATTAATGTAATGATTATGATCATTTAACAGAATTTCTGATTGTTTCACTCCAAAAATGAACTCTACTTTTTAATAATTTCATCTCAAGAATTACAGAAAAACAAATTTCTTCGTATTTAATTATATTTTTTATTTATAAAAATAGTGGAATGATCAGAAAGTATGAACTGGTTCCAGCTGTTCAGCTGTGTATTGCAATGATAGTACTAATAGAAATACTGATAATATTAACATGATATAGGTAGGGAAAGGGATTAGCACATGGTAGCGCGATTGGCTCTACCGGGTTCGAGACCAGTGTTATCCTTAGATTTTTACTTCCTAGGAGTCTCTACAGCTCACTGCCCGGAAATCCACAGTGCATTGAGAAGGCCAATGACCATAGATAATGATGCGCCTTATTAAATATGTTTATAAGTTAGATGTATAGTGAGAGGCCCGAAATCGCTGCGACCTGAAAATATGGGTGTAGCTCCCTCAGGTGTCAGTGTTTAACAGCTAAATCCATCTTTTTCTGCAGTGCCCAAGTGTACTGTGCCTAGTCTTGTAGGTGTTGTTATTTTGTTAAGGTGGGATACCCACAGGGGCGCCAACAATTATGAAGATCAGTATAGTTCTACTTCCCATTATGGGGAATAATCATAATAATATCAAACCTTCTTACAATTTTTTTCTTTGTTTTGAAAATCATCTATTGATTCTTAATTAATTAATTAATCATATATTAAAGTGATTTATTTAATATACTTTCTGTTACTGTGGAAAGAGGAAGTATTTTAATAGTGTCAAATTTCTGATATCAAGTTTTCACCAGAAATATATGTTCTGAGATTCCCCTGAGTCCGAAAAAGTGTTTTTTCTTTTTTTTGAAAATAGGGGGTGTGTGTGTGTGTGTGTGTGTGTATGTGCGTGGAAAACACAACTCAAAAACGAAAAATCGCATGACATTCTGCGATTCGGGTATCACCATGGGGGATGGATTAGACAGGATGTTACCTGTCAAAATTCCTCAACAGAAGTATAACAATTTACTGAATGAATTTTCAGTTTTCTTTAAACCTAGTATACAGTGTTACCAACCATACACACAATGAGCTAACAACTTTTATATGAAACATTTCTCCAGATAAATTCGTTTAAATGGTGTTTTTGGAGGAGGAAGGATTGTATGCTTCTGAAGTCGATATTTTGGGGGTTATTTGGAAGGGAAATTTTGAGTAAAGGTTGAGTAGTTAGATTTAACACTGTTTGTATTTAGTGCAAATAACAAACACTGTAATATTTTAGAGTGAGAGTATGGTAGCTTGAGGAGAGGTGGCAGACTTACTGGTGTAAAAACGAAGTACGTTGGTTGACGGTTGATAGAAAGGCGTTTGGAATGATTCAATAAGAGGCTGTGTGTGGCCAGGAACCCTTTTTATACAGGCCGTTGGACCAGCTCTTACTCTCTTTAGCTTCTGCTTCCAGTAACCAGGTGCGCTTCTAGTATGTCCCCTCTAAGAGCTTGAGGTAGGGAGAAATGCGGAGAACTTGGATGGGGAGTGAATAGGTTTCCTCAAAAGTGTGATTTAATTTTATTATACAATTCTAACTCTATATAATAATAATGAGAATTAAATAAGTTGCTAAAATTCCAAGTTTGAAGAAAATCGGTTGCCCGGATGAGCGACTCTACTGAACAGTTTTTTTCCGTTTTCTGGGATCTTCCCCATAAAACGTCCACCAGTTTCAGAGACCTTCACTTTTGTGTCAAAGCTTTTATTGGGTGAAAAATCATTTAAGTGGGGCTTGGGGCGGATGAGGAACTTATGCTTACCTCATAAAAGTCGTTTTGTTAAGTTTAAATTCACCCACATTGATATCATTTTGAGGACATATAAACATCTAATAAATTCCAGTAAGAAAAAGCCGTTTGTGAGTGTTTCAAATCAGAGTTTTATTTATTTAATGAATTAATTTTTTGAGTAAGTTTAAGAACTGTTACATCACATTTTTTATCAGTTCTTGGATGTCATATTATAAAAGTATATATTATTATAAAAAAGAATGTTTAAATTAAATAAATTTTGAGACCGTGCTTTGTAATTTTACGAAATTTAAGATGTCAGTTTTGTCATTCAGAATAAGAAAAAGTAAAAATTAGTATTGAGACGCCCTAATATTTTTATCTAACCAACAACAGAGTGAACATTGTTTTCACTATGAGAGTCATTCAATAAGTGAAAGCAACTATAGATCAAAGAAAGTCTGTATACGAATAACGATTCTTTCAGTTATGATAAGTTGGTATCCCTGGTCATAACTTTAAAACAGCTGTTTGATCTCTTTTTCAGTATACATAACTTTATTAGTCATTCATGCAACGATAGCTAACCTCTAGAAATCTATATTTTGGAAGAAAAGCTTTCAATGATACGTTTTCTGGTTTCTGAGGTGGGAAGAGGGATGGAACCATCTGAAATTTACTCACGAATACTTTAGTGCAAACCCCTCATTAATGGTTGATAAATTAAAAAGAATTAGTGGAACAATTCTGCCTTGATTCTACGGGCAACTAATTAAGGTTTCAATTAGTTGTTCATATTCAAGTGGTCCAAATTAGTTACTTTAGATGAAAGATGCCAGTGATTCTGGGAAAGGCGGAAGTGGTTAGTAAAGAGAAGGTTACTAGCAGGGCAACGTTCGTTCATATGTGGTTCAATTGCTTGAAGCTAGTAATGAAAGGCCGGGGAAGTTCTGCTAACCATTCGCCTTATTATCACGCACCATTAGAATTATTTATGTTTGTTCTCTTTAAGAGGCATCAAGTTTCACATAGCGAAGAAGTGATGTGCAAAACTGGCTGCTAACCTCAATTTTTTTTTATCGGAATAAAGTAAAAATTAGTAGAGAGAAACAAGTGTATCGCAGCGGTATTAGGAGATTATGTTGCAAAATTGGTAATTTGTAAGATTCTACTAAAACTACTTCTCTATAAGTCTCCTATGTTTATTGAATGGCCCTCATATATCTTTTTTACAATTAGGTATATTACTTTGATTACGCCGGATTCAACTTTGACCGTCACATTACGGAAGAACACTGCAATATATTTGGCAACGATAAAAGCGTCAGCTACTCAGACTGCAGTATTCTTCCGTAACAGCGACGGTCAAGGGCTGTATATAGTTAAATCATTTATTTATTTCTGGCTAAAAAATGTTTGTTTTTTGTTTTTGTCACATAAAAATAGAAAAACACATTAATAGAATATTTGGAAGCTGTACTAGAAACAATCAACATAGGTGAAGAGATCAAGTTAAAAGTGAAAGATGCTGCAGAATCTCAAGTCTATAATGAGTATGTAAACAATTTTGTAAAGGCCGCCGAAGAACAGGCTAACGTTTTTGAAATGCAATGTCAATTGAGAAGAGTTATACCTGGTGGGAAGAAGCCCGGCAAGAAAGAGGACATCAAAGTTCGCATTGAAAGACTCTTGCAAACTTATAGAGAGCCCCCTGGTGAAGCTAAAAAAGAAAATGCTCCGGCATTTGGGGCTGGTATGCTGCCGCCAATAAAATCACCGGAGCCACAGAGAAAAAATTGAAAAATGTAAAAAATAAAAAGACGCAAAAAATATTTTATAAGATAAATGGAGGGGCCTTACTTGTTGCATGTGCATGTTTGCATGTCCTTTATTTAATAGAAAATAAAACTAGACAATTTGTTTTTTTTTTAATTACTATTTCTGTGTATGTAATGGTAATAGTTCGTGTTGATTAAAGCGTTTTTGTAAATTAGACTAACTCATTAACACTATTTGATTTTTACCAAAGCCTAAATAAGGAATGTTAAAGACGAAAGTGAATTAGGCGAGAACAGGGTAGAATAGCAGTATAACTTGTAGATTTGCTGTTACGACTCTGTACTGATTAAGTTGACAAATCGATAATGATTAATAAACCGGATTTGTAGGATAAGGGCGTTGCACTATAAATTCAAGGTATGATGGGCTCAGAGACATTCAGACGATCACCTATACATTGAACCCACAGACGTATCCAGCTGTACATTGGAGCGACCTGTAAGTGGAGCGCTCTAAGTCGAAACCAATATAGCTTGTGAAAACTTAAATTTAAACTAATGTGAGGGGCCTCCACTATTCCTCTAACATCAATGTTTTCAGAAAAGTGTTTAAGATAAAAGTGATTGTTTTGCAGGAAGCATTCCAACTTTTAAGAAAATCGTCAAATCATCAAATTTTCGAGAAAATTGCAACAAACCATAAAAACTATTCTGTAAAATTGCAGTTCCGGTAAACCGATTTTCTTTAAATTTGGAATTCCATCAATACTTCTAATGTGTTTTAATATTATGTAGGGGGCAAAAGCTGAAGTGGTACTTCAGACCACCATAGCAAACGCTATAGTTTTTCCAGAATCCCACAAAAATCAATATTGCCGGAAAATGTTTCAAATATAAGTGATAGGTATTCTTTTAAAGTAGATAGTATACGAAAATTAAAGAAAATCGTTGGAGCCGTTTTCGAGGAAATCACGAAAAACTGAAAAAAATATTCAGTAAGTCGCCCAACTGGTTGATGGATTTTGCCCGCAATTTTCGTGTCTGATGCGGCGGTAGTACCTAAACGGAATACCAAGTTTGAGCTTCCTGCGACTTTTTCGTTTTTAAGATATTCTGTTACACATACACAATGTGAGGACATAGTAGTGGTAAATATCACATAGTTAAGTAAGTAAATATTATGTAGTTAAGTATGACGTAAGTGTGACGAGTGAACTTGAGAAGTGCTGCTATCTGCAACGAAGAGCAGCATTAGAGTGGGGGGAGAGCGACCTTTCGAGAAGAGAGGGATTGGAGAGAGTAGTGCTTGATTATTAGTTAGCTGTGAGGCGCCTGTGAGTTCAGAAACCACCACTATTTGACAATGACGAAACTAGAGTGATAATTCCGTCGAAAACCAGGCCATTCAGCAATCTTAGTGAAGTGGGCTCGATTGCACTGATCGGACGACCGCAAGACCAGGTACGACTGTCTGTCAGTCCGTCTGTGTCCGACCTCTCCTGACATCACCTCACCGTCACTAGTGTAACTAATTGATTGTATTTGTAAATAACAAAAACCGTATTTGTAAAGATTTAATATCTATTATTAATATCTATTTTATGATTACATAAGATAATAAAATTTACTACTGATAAATAATTATCACTTGTTATATGAATTTAAATGTAAACTCTGTGGGTGTTCGGTTCTGTAGATGTAAGGAAGTATTATTAAGTTGTGTAAATTAATAACCTAGTTATTTGGTCGAGAAATATTTCATTATTAGCATACATTGTATAATTTTCATTTGCACTGAATTAAATATTTTATTTGTTTAAATAAATTGTTAACGGCACTCTCAATTGAATGTTTACATATATCCTTGTACCCTAACACCCCTCCAAGCCTAACTGCTTAACCTCCATGGTATAACGTCACAAAAATTGGCTTCAAACGTTGGCAAAATACTGCTCTTTGTATGCACTAACTTAAACAAAGCAAGTTAGAAAGAGACAGAGATGGTGTTTGATAGTAGTAACAATCACCACCGTATGGTGGTGCTGGTGGAGTATTGGGCTACTTTGACCGTTCGTTACTGTTGCATGATTGGTAATAATAGATCGTCAACTGCAATGTTGACATATCATTTCATTATCTCTTACAAAAGAGCAATGTTACCAACTGATTCTCAACAATAATAAATTTCCCTCCTGAATATTTCTGGTCAAACTAGTTAAATTTGTTTCTTACTCCTTATTATAATTTCTTTTTCTTGTCATAGTTATTGGTAATAAATAAATGAAAAATTTAATTAAAAATTAAAAAAAAAAGTGTTGAGAACTTTTGAATTAGTATTCAAGAGAGTTATTAATTAAATCGTTATTTATCATTGAGTATATAACTGACTATTTATATTAATTAATGAACAAATTATGAGTTAAGAAAAAGTGATAGTTGAATTCTTGGAACGAATTTAATAAAAGAGAGGGAAAAATTGTACTATTAGTTGTTAAATTGAGTTACTTTGGGAAGTTTCCTTGAATATTTCATTTTGATGTCCACAGTTAGGGGCGT
Organism: Triatoma infestans; assembly: GCA_011037195.1. Classification (NCBI taxonomy): domain Eukaryota; kingdom Metazoa; phylum Arthropoda; class Insecta; order Hemiptera; family Reduviidae; genus Triatoma; species Triatoma infestans. Next base: position 6,753 of record JAAEAF010003481.1, read on the forward strand.
TATTCCGAAGATAATACCGAAGTAGAACTTTCAGATCCCGTTGGTAAATCGGAATCATCGGATAAGAAATGTAGTGACTCCGTTTGTATTGACGAGCTTAAACGGGAGTCAGTATTGAGCGTCTGCCGAAAATTTAAGTAGAGTCAGGAAGCCCAGTGTGCAAGAGATTTTTCCCGAGATGATTTGCCGGATCCGAGGCTGAAGTCGTGTCCTTAAAGCCAGAGACAAAAGCGTTTTCCCCAAATACCCGCACCTTCTCCGTCATGTGGATCGTGAGAAAATGGGGATATCTTATATTGCCATTCCAACAAGCTCAGGGCGGATGAATTCTTATTACGCCTGGAGGAGAAGTGCATTGCATATGGTCTTTTCCGCGACCAACTGCCGAATTTTCCCAGGGTTAAGGGAGCGGAGCCTAACTGCATCACCTGTTTGATATAATATCAATATATGTAAATAAATATATACATATACAGACAATTCGCTAAAAACATTTTTTTCTCTGATTCAGGGGACCCCAAACATATACTTCCGGTGTGATACGCCACTTGGTGATCGATTTGTGTATGGGCTAGCTCAAGGAGACGGGCGGGTTCGGAATGGAGTGAAGGGATATCAATAAGGCAAAAAAACAAACAAAAATAAAGATATAAGAAAAGATAAATACAAAAGATTCTCGGCCTGGGTCTTGATCGGTCAGAGAAGAACACAGGGAAATGGAAAAAAGAAAAAAGAAGAAAGGAATCACCTCAAAAAAATAAATAAATAAATAAATATATAGAAGAGTAAGATAAAATGATAAAACTAAATAAAATAAAAATAATACATGGAAAAAAAAAAAAAATAACGCTTCGACTGAGTATCGAACTTCCAATCCTCTGATTACGAAGCGAGCGCCTTACCTATAGACTACGCCGGTGTATTGCTGTAAAACACTCCGCCGTACTATCTAGCTTCTCTTCCCGCAGCGCCTCATGTGGCCGGCTGCTGTTTACTCTTTTATAACCTATAATTTTAATTAATTTTCTTTTTGAGTAATTCAACTCCCAGATTCGGGGACAGGTAATTCGGGTACAACGCAGTACACTGTTAATTTAACTTATGTATTATGAAATATAAACAAAAAAATTACAATGAGCTTCCACCCAAAAAATCCAAAATAAAATAACGAAAATGAAACAAGATATAATTACACTTGGTTTTGACTTCTATAATAAGAAACAAAAAAATTCCTTAGAGTATGATAAATTAAATAAATAAAAAATACAATCAGTGTTAGTATTCTGTCTCCTTTTATTGTAAAAAAAAAGTTGTTGTCTCCCCCAATTCCTCGTTTAAAATTTGGTTAAGTACGTACTTTTTCCTTGATTTTTTTTTTAATAACAACCAGGCCTGTACCGTTGTTAGTTGCGTTTTTCCTTTTCACTTTCCTTGCTGACTCTTCTGTGTATCTATAATCCTCCACTGGAGATTGACGGGTTTTTCCACCTTTCAAATACACAAGAAAATATCCGGCTTCTCTTTTTGCCAAGCCGTAAGTAGGCCAACCTACTTTCACCTATTTGTCCCAGCTGATCGTCTCTGGAAGGAGGGGTCGCCCTTCTCGCCCATCACCGGTGACGTAATTGCCCTCTGCTGCTATCTCTTGAGAACTTCTCGTACCATTTTTCTTAATTATTAAAACTTATTATCCTACACTTACATACTAATTCTTACAATATACTTATATGCTAGTTCTTATTAACTAACTTACTCTCCTAACTTTAACCTAACTTAAATAACTAATGAAATACCTACAGACTAATTACAAGATAATATGGAAGAGGAGCCCAGTAGGACAGCAGAGAGTGCTCAGCTATGGCTTTGAAATGAAAATTTTATTTCTCCGTTACATTTCTCCCCCCTTCCCATACGAAAAGGGAGTCAAGTTGTATTGGGCGTCCCCAATACCCCATTTCTCTCTACGATTATAACGCATTAACCAAAAGTTTTAATAAGAGAGGTTCAGACTAAATCAGATGGATAAACGCAATATTGTGACCCTCTGAAATAATTAACATAAAATAATCATTCGGTGACTTTAGGGAGTGGAAAGTTGGAGGGGATGTGGACAGTCCTGTATCGTCGGCTAAGTGGTTGTTTGATACTGCTCCGAACCGTTCTTCATATCTTTAGGATGCCATACTCCTAGGTTTCGGCCGCCTCCATCAACCAATTCATATGCAGTGTCTGAAATCTTCCGGAGTACCTTACACCTCTCGTACTTCGGCGTTAACTTATTAGAAAAATTCCGGGAAGCATCTGACAAAACATATTTCTTCTTCCAGACGATCTGGCCGGGGCAGTATGAAACATTCCTCCTTCTCAAATTATAAATACGCTTAGATTTTTCATATGCCTCTTCCAATTTGCTCACGACTCTATCCCACACTTCTTGTAAGTTCCGAAGTCGTTTAGCTAATGGGTCCCTGGAATCTATTTCTTGCACTTCATCTTGTGCGTGATTCGCATACGACGAAGCGTACTCCTTAGCGGATCTCTTGGGTTCCCGGCCGAAATTTAGGTATGCCGGCGAGTAACCCGTGACTTCGTGGGTGGCCGTTCTTATTGCGAAGCCTATACTGGGCAATTCTTTGTCCCACTCTTTTTGTTTATCTTTTATATAGGAGCGTATCGCAGTCTTTACCACGCGATTCACCCTCTCTGTGGGATTGCTTTGTGGGTGATAATACGGGGTACGAGTTTGTCGAACACCATACTTATCAAGAAGACGAGTGAACTCGGAACTCACAACTGAGACCCGTTATCCGTAATGACCCTTCTTGGAACACCGTATATTAAAAAGATTTGCTCCTCTATGAATTTCACTATACCCTTGGCTGTCGCCTGCCTCATGGGGTGTAACAGTGTATACTTGGTGAAGTAATCACAAGCGACTAAAATAAATTTATTTTGCTGCGAGCTGCGCGGCAGTGGGCCCATGATGTCAAGCGTAACCAACTCCCATGGTTGCGATACTTTTCTTGGTGCTCCGAACAGTCCTCCTTGTAGTTGTTGCTGCGGTTTGTTAGCTGAGCAGACAGTACAAGCGTTAACATATCGGGTTGTATCGGTCATCATACCTGGCCAGTAATAAGCCTTTTTAAGTCTTTGCAGGGTCTTAAAAATGCCCAAGTGGCTTGCAGTTGGACTATCGTGGCACTCGTGCAGTACTTGTTTTCTTTTAGATTTTGGTACAATTATCTTCCACGGATCTTCAGACTCTATAAGATCTTTCGGGTCCTTCACATATTTTCTGAGCCCACCATCAATAATAGTCCACAACGGGTACTTCTCTGGTTGTGTATTCACGGCTTGCAACATTTTAGCATACCATGGGTCTGCATCAGTCTCGGTTATTCCCATAGCATTAACACCTTCGTAAACGCGAGAGAGTGCATCGGCGGCGGCATTCAATTTTCCAGGTCGATGTATCACTTTAAAGTCGTATTCATGGAGCTTTAATGACCATCTTCCTAATCTTCCACCTGGGTCTTTTAGATTTTGTAGCCACTTCAATGCGCTATGGTCAGTGACGACGGTGAATAGTATCCCTTCGATGTATGGCCTAAACTTCTTTATGGCCCAAATCACGCTGAGACATTCCAATTCCGTCGCGGAGAATTTCTTTTCGTTTTTCATCAACGACCTACTCGCATAAGCGATGGGCTTCTCACCTTCATCAAATTCCTGCGAGAGAATGGCTCCCAGTCCGGCAGTCGACGCATCCGTTTGGATAGTAAACGGCCGCGTGAAATCCGGGCAAGTCAGGATGGGCGCCGAGACCAATTGATCCTGCAACTTCTTCAGCGCATCTTCTTGTGCTTGTCCCCAAACGAACTTTTTATCTTTCTTCATCAATTCCGTAAGTGGAGAAACCAGGGTTGAAAAGTCAGGTACAAACCTACGATACCAGCTCGCTAGCCCAATAAATCGTCTCACTTGTTTTACCGTCGTAGGCCGAGGAAAATTCAAGATCGCTGACACTTTTTCCGGGTCCACTCCAAGGCCGTGTTCATTAACTATGTACCCTAAATAGCGAAGCTCATCTCTGCAGAATTGGCACTTCTCCCATGATAATGTTAGGCCTGCGTCTGCCAAGCGTTTGAAGACCTCCTCTAAAACTTGGAGGTGTTTTTGGAAGGAGGGTGTTACTATGATGATATCATCTAAATAGGAGAAGACATAAGGCTCTAATGTGGGTCCCAAAACGGTATCTATCAGTCTTTGCCAGGTGGCTCCCGAATTATGTAAGCCGAACGGCATCCGGCAAAATTGAAATAATCCCCTGTGTGGGACTGTAAACGCCGTGCGTTCCCTGCTGTTTTTTTCCACTGGAATCTGCCAATATGCACTTTTTATATCTAATGAGGAAAGATATCTTCCGTTCCTCAAACGATCTAATATGGCCGACACATAAGGCAAAGGATATGCGTCTCGTTTGGTAACTTTGTTTACAGCGCGGTAGTCTATACAGAAGCGATAGGTACCGTCTTTCTTCTTAACCATCACTACCGGTGATGACCAACCACTGCTGGATGGCTCCACTATGCCTTCTTTCAGCATCGTCTCGAGCTCTTTATCCATTATCTCCTGTATAACAGGGGACACCGGGTAATATCTTTGCTTCACTGGAGGATGGTCTCCCGTGTCGATGATATGCTCCACTCTATTAGTGCAGCCTAGATGAGATGCTGAAGCTTCCTGAAATTTTGTTACCAATGCCTGCAATTCTTCCTTTTCTGGGCCTGACAATCTGTCCTGGCTGACGACTCCAGTGTCCTCTGTCATGGAAGCAAGTTCTGGGTCCCTTGACGTATAAGTAGCCTAAGCTATGTCTACTACTAGAGACATCTCGTGCCAGAAGTCTATACCTAGTATAAGATCAACGTTTAGGGAGGGTACGACCAAAACTGAGATTAGTCTGACGGCTTTGTTTAATTCAAAGGGTATTTCTGCAGATCCTTCAACATAACACTCTTCCCGTTCGCTAATGTGACTTGTTGATTTGTTTGCGGCTGAAGGTTGATTCCCAAAGAAGCGATTCTTTTCCACAATTTACTGTTGATCACGGTTTTCGTTGAACCCGAATCGAGAAGTCCATTTACGGGTATTCCCAACAACTTGACTTGAATATATGGCCTATTGTCTTTGTCAGAGCTCGGCATAGACAAGCTTGAGCTCGGATTTCTAGCTTGATAAGTACTGACTCCAATTCTTCCATGGTATTGTAAGTGGCTTGAGCAATGAATGGTAGATGGTCTCTTTTGACATTCTTTTCGACGATTCTTAGCTTTTGCTCTTCGGTCAGTGGCGTACTCAGCCGATTGAATAAGCAGTTCAGCTTAGCTATAAAAAGAGGGGGTGGCTCGTCGGATCCTTGAGTTCTTCTACGTATCTCTTCCATGAGCCTGTCGTCATAATCGGGATCTTGGAAGCTATTCTTCAATCCCTGTACCAATTCTTGCCAAGAAAAGAATTTGTGTCGATTGGCTCTAAACCATATTTTTGCGGTTCCTGTCAATAAATCGGCAAACCCTTGGAAAACTTCTTCCTTGGTTACCCCTCTTGAAGTCATACGCTCTTCCACTTCTTCTAGGAAGTTAGCAAGGGTGCATCCTGTTCCGTCGCCTGAGAACGTAAGGCCCCACTTATATAGCTTTGGGTCTCGTCTGGTATAATATGGCGCAATATTCTTCATGTTGGCACTGGTGGTGGCTCGCATTTCAGAGAGATGGCTTGGTGCTATTGGCTCACGTTGCGGCGGGTTGCCTTCGTCATCTAGGTGAAGCTGCTGGAATTTTGGTCCTAATCCCATTTCTTCGAGTTCTTCTGCGAGATTGCCTTGAACTTGGGGAGGTCTCAGTGGATATTCTGGTACTGTCTGTTGTACTGCCGCTGACGTGCCTGGTGTTGATTTTCTGAGTTCGCCGAACAACTCCTGGATTGCCTCCGACAGTTGAGTTATACGGTTTGCCAGTTCACCTTCCGGCAGGATGCGGTTGCATCTTTGATATACATGCCAAAGGCGTGTATCTAGGCGCTTAAATTCATTAATATCTGCCCCTTCATCGGTTTCTGCTACAGCTTCTTTCAATACCTCATATTTCCTCTCGCAAATTGCTAGTTCTGCTTGGGGGTCAAGGCTAGCTATGATAGTAGGGTTCGGTGGAAGATCTTTGGCTAAAGCGGCATGTAGTCTTTTACGAAGATCAGGGCAGTTACCTTCATGGTTTAATCCTCGAATTTTCAGTTCATACTGCAATTCTTCTTTCAGTAGTCTATACACGTCCATTTTTAAATAGGAGATCAGGTTCAAAACAGTTGCAGAAGAACGGAGCATAAAGTAAGAAAATAAAATTCAACTCCGCTTATATTTTCAAGAAATATCACCTTACCTCGCTATCTATAAAAGAATTGAGATTCCTCTTGCGACATATTGTTCGGCCAAAATAAATAAGTTATAGAATATTTTTTCTGTTGAATAAACCAATCTTTTGGTTTCCGAAATTGCCGATGAAAAAGATTAATTACCTGAATTCAAATTTTTCCAACTCCAAATATACTGAATTCCGTATTAGAACTCTGAGAGTAAAGCAATACAGCTATATTATCTAGTCGAGCCCTGTGCGTTGGGCGCCAAAAATTGATACGCCACTTGGCGATCGATTTGTGTATGGGCTAGCTCAAGGAGACGGGCGGGTTCGGAATGGAGTGAAGGGATATCAATAAGGCAAAAAAAAAGCAAACAAAAACAAAGATACAAGAAAAGATAAATACAAAAAAAGGTTCTGACCGGGGTCTTGATCGGTCAGAGAAGAACACAGGGGAGTGGAAAAAAGACAAAAGGAAGAAAGGAATCACCTCAAAAAAAATAAATAAATAAATAAATAAATAGGTAAATATGTAAAAGAGTAAGATGAAATGATACAACTGAATAAAATAAAAATAATACATTGGAAAAAAAAATAACGCTCCGACTGAGTATCGAACTTCCAATCCTCTGATTACGAAGCGAGCGCCTTACCTATAGACTACGCCGGTGTATTGCTGTAAAACACTCCGCCGTACAATCTAGCTTCTCTTCCCGCAGCGCCTCACGTGGCCGGCTGCTGTTTACTCTTTGATAACCTATAATTTTTAATTAATTTTCTTTTTGAATAATTCAACTTCCAGATTCGGGAACAGGTAATTCGGGTACAACACAGTACTCTGTTAATTCAACTTATGTATTATGAAATATAAACAAAAAAATTACAGTGAGCTTCCACCAACAACAAATTCACATTAAAATAACGAAAATGAAACAAGATATAATTACACTTGGTTTTGACTTGTATAATACGAACAAAAAAATTCCTTAGAGTATGATAAATTAAATTAAAAAAATACAATTAGTGTTAGTATTCTATATTGTAAAAAAAAGAATGTTATCTCCCCCAATTCCACGTTCAAAATTTGATTAAGTACGTACTTTTTTCCTTGATTTTTTTTTTTATAACAACCAGGCCTGGTATCGTTGTTGGTTGCGTTTTTCCTTTTTACTTTCCTTGCTGACTCTTCTGTGTATTTATAATCCTCCACTGGAGATTGACGGGTTTTTCCACCTTTCAAATACACAAGAAAATATCCAGCTTCTCTTTTTGCCAAGCCGTAAGTAGGCCAACCTACTTTTACCTATAGTCCCAGTTGATCATCTATGGATGGAGGGGTCGCCCTTCTCGCCCATCACCGGTGACGTAGTTACCCTCTGCTGCCATCTCTTGAGCACTTCTCGTACCATTTTTCTTAATTATTAAAACTTATTCTAGACTTATTATCCTACACTTACATACTAATTCTTCCAATATACTTATATGCTAGTTCTTATTAACTACTTACTCTCCTAACTTTAACCTAACTTAAATACTAATGAAATACCTACAGACTAATTACAAGATAATATGGAAGAGGAGCCCAGTAGGACAGCAGAGAGTGTTCAGCTATGGCTTTGAAATGAAAATTTTATTTCTCCGTTTCACTGTACACTTTATTTTTTAGATATCCCCACAAAAAATGCACAATTTTATGGACTGATGAATCAAAGTTTACCAACAATGGCCTTCTTAATCGTTGGAACTTTAGAATATGGGCAGAAGAAAATCCACAAGTTACCTTCGCCACACGCCATCAGGTTGTTTTTTCTACAAACGTTTGGTGTGGAGTTTTAGGAAACCAACTAATCGGCCCATACTTCTATAGAGGGAACTTAACTGGTGAAAGGTATCTAACTTTTTTAAGAGACATTTTGCCAGTTCTGCTTGAAGATGTTCCTCTAAAACGTCGGTTAGATATGTATTTTCAACAAGATGGTTGCCCGGCACATAATGCGAGAGTTGTTCGACGTTACCTGGACAGAAATTTCCACGAAAAGTGGTTAGGAACTCATGGTCCGATCCAATGGCCACCTCGATCTCCGGACTTAACCCCAATGGACAATTTTTTGGGGGGGATATCTAAAAAATAAAGTGTACAGTAACCTTAATCCCGTGCCTTCAGTCGAAGATCTGGAACGTCGAATAACTCTAGCCTGCCTAGATGTTGACTTTGCCACCTAAGTGCTGCTACAAACAGAGCGTGGGAGTCCAGAGCTTTGGCTTGCCTATCCGTTGATAGTGTCCAGTTTGAAGAGCTTCTTTAAAGAAAAAATAAGGTAATTTTGACATTAAACTGAAATTTGTTTTTCATATTTTAAATTACCATAACTTTTGAAAAACCTAACCGATTTTAAATTATTTTTTTTTTTTTTTTTAGAGGCTCAATTACTATAAAAATATGCAAAAAAAAATATATAATGTTCCATTTGAAAAAAAAAGTTGGATGCTGTATCTCGGGATATTGGGGTATAAAAAAATGGATCAATCACTGAAAATAAACTAGACTAAAAATGATTAAATACGTGTTTTCTATTTTTTCGAAATTTCCCGCCGTTTAAAAAAAAGTGGGTGGAGCATATAACTCTGGTCACCCTATATATATCCAGTAGCCAGTAGAAATCAACTTTTCTAAGCAAGTGTTTGAAAGGAAAGTGATAACCATTTTTAGTGTTTAGTTAGTAATGGGAAGTTTAAAGTTGAATCGTTGAAACCATTTACGAAGAATACTTGGAATTTTAGAAGCCCAATTCTCCTTACACAATAGCTTAGATTTTTTGCAATTTCGGACATTTGATAACGGCAAGAGGGAGGAAACAATCTGCAAAACAAACAAAACTATATTTCCAAGTTACGCAGTATTGTGGAAGAATTTACTTTCCACGGGACTCACAACTTTACTATGAGTACATTGCCACTTTAATCAGAACAAATCGGTCAACTTCGCAGGGAAGACGGGTTTGGGAAATAACCCAAAGAAATGTAAGTAGTACACAAAACCCTCACCAAAGTTCTTTCATGTGAATACATAAAAATAACCTACTGCGTTGTTTTCTATCAAACTTGATAAGTGAATTAAAAATTAGAAAATAAAGCATTTACTGTTCAATATAGTCAACAGTTAAGTTAATGAAGAAGAAGAAGAAGTGGAAAAGAAAACTGAGGCTCTAAGTTTCATAAAGAGATTTTAAGTTAAATAGTTTGTGCCGAAAAAACTGCTTGTTCAGAACGTTCTAGGAGAATATACAGAGTGTAGAAGGGAGGGGGTTAAAAAGGGAGGTATTTAGTGACGAAAACAATTTGCCGCCCACTCCCACGTCTTCATAGCATTCCTCTCCTTCTGTCTAGCCGCCTCCTGTAACAGTCATCAGAAACCTTTTTGCTGGAGTGAATGGAGAAGTGGGCTAAATGAATTAGTAAGATCAACAAACTTCCGTTAATTCGATCCTCTTCTACTTGCCCTTTGGGGGACGGGAGGGAACGAGGCGGTGCAATTTAAGTAAAAGAAAAAGTCTGAACAGTTGGAAAACAGAGGCAGTGGCTTGGCTGAAGACGATGGATAAAGAAGTGTTCTGGGAAAGAATAGGAATCTATACGCTATGACAACAACACAGGCGGAAGAAACAAAGGAAACCTGGATACTGGAAATCAGGATTCAATGAAAGTACGAGCAAGTCAACCGGAACGTTAGACAAACCTAATTGTGCGTAGCGAGGTTTACTGCTGTAAATCTCCTTCTCCTTCTGGAACAAATCAGTTTATCTCTCAACTTGTAGAAGAGAAAATCATTTAAAAAGTTTATCCGCACAAAAATACGCACACGGCCACGCGTGCACATATAATGAATTTTACTGAGGAATATATTGACTGTATTTGGAAATTTATTAAATCCTGCTCTCTTTACTTTACAATTCTGGAAGTTTAAGACATCTTGTACGCCGTTAGAGTATCTCTTGAAGGAGCCAATGGCTAGAAGTTTAGCGAGTCCTAGACGTTATTTCAGAGTCAACATCAACTTACATTGACACCCTACAAAATTTACTCGATATAAGAGCCTCCAATGATCAGAGAGTTTTATTCCTTGATAGTCTGCTTCATTTTGGGGTCATCAATCGGTTCCAGGTCATCCCCCATCATCAACATATCTTGATAAAACAGTCTGCTATAACGGACTTACGTGATGGTTTATAAATTCTGAGAGTTTATAAATTTATTTTGTCCCACGCAGGTCTTTGGTGGCCCACACACTGTTGTCAATCTGAGGATGTGCGTACGCCGGGAGGCGGGTCGATGACCACAAAATGAAGCATTCAATCACGGAAAAATCTGTGATGTTTACAAGCACCTGAAATCCAACCTGCAGAGGTAGATAAGTGTGAAAATTTTTCACACTTATCACAGAGCGGTCATCTCAGAATTAAATCTCACTTATTGGGGAATGTTACAAAATTATCTCACGATTCTATATGTATATAAGAAGACTGCTTTCTGCATTAATATGTACAAAACTGGGGCGGAGATTTATGTCTTAATGGAGACACTTTGGGATCACGCCTGTGGAGGACAGGACTAAAGGAATGAGATGTGCGTGACACATCTTCAAATGTCCTCCCTTAGTTCAGCGTAGTTTCTCTCTTTTTCTGCAAATGCTGTAGACAACTTTTGACTATTCAGCAGTGCAATGTTGTCTATGTTAATGGCATCCTTATTTTCCAGGACTATATCCGGCCTATTATGTCGTACGGTGGGATCAACGAAAAGTTGTTGCCTTCCACCGCTGCGCAGGAATTATACTTGTAATACGGTTCAAACTTACCTATCACAAAACTGCACATTGCTGCCAACTGCTCGTGCTAATTATGTAAATTAAACGTAGTTTACATTATAAACAATGATTTTATTTCAATTGCAGGGATTAAAATGAGAATGACAATAAAAATGTTAAGTCCAGTATATATAAGTTTAAAGAGCGTGTGAATATTGCGTGGGCTTCTTTATCACGGCGGCAGAGTTGCATAGATAAAAGAGTGAAGCAGGTGTATTTAACTCCTCCCTTTCTAGAATGGAACTCCGGGCGTCTTGGGAACTCTTTCCTGAAATACGAAATTTTCTATTTCCTGTTTTTTTTTTTTCGTTTTTTTTTTCTAAGGTGCACAACAGCTGAGGTCCTTTGCACCTACTGTACTAATCCCTAATTCACTCTAACCTAGCCTACTAACCTACTCATTTAAACCTACATTCATGCTTCCCATTCGCACAGATATGCCGGGGCGCCAATCCCGGCTTCAGGCCCACCCTTCCAAAATTCAGTGGCTCCCAAATGCAGAAGACGATTATGTGATCAAGACTGTTGCCATTCCTGAGCGGCATTGGTCCCTGCATACCATTCGCACATTAAATCAATTATACTATAACCTATTTTGCACATGCATGCTAATAAATACATTCATTCTTCACACTCATACATCCTATGTACTCAAAGGAGTAGAGTACTCGATATTCCTCTCCTCCTGTTTATTCTATACCTACTATATACAATCTGAACATATGACCTATTTACATTATATACACAAACCTATCCTATATACACCATAAACAAGACCTATACATATTATATACACGTTCCAGCTATGCTTTTCTCTATATTAATGTGCATCATGACCTAGACATATACAGTTTTAAATATGCTGGAATAGCGATATCTGTTTTAAATATTGAAAAATTTTATTCACATTGTCTAAATCATCTTTCAATACATCCTTAATGCTGCTAGATATCCTTAGTTTTGTTCGAGCTGCTACATATTTCTTACATTCTACTAGGATATGTTTAACGGTCAAGGGAGTGTTACAAACTTCGCAGATTGGCTGCCTTTCTCCTCGAAACAGATAATCATGTGTTATCATAGTGTGGCCAATACGCAGTCTGGCGAGTACTACTTCTTCTCGTCGAGATTCTCGGCAAGATGTCCACCATTTCTTTATTGAGGATTTAATATTTCTTAGTTTATTGGTGGATGGAATCGCCTCCCATTCTTTAGACCAGTTAGAGAAAATGAGTTTTTTTAATGATTTCATCCAGTCTGTCAACATGTTAAATTGTTCTTTATTTGGTGATAAAGCGGCATTTTTTGCGGCTTTATCAGCGGCTTCGTTCTTTTCAATTCCGGCGTGCCCTGGTATCCAAATGAATGATACTTTTTTATGCGCTACTTTACACAAATAAATGTTTTGATGTATGAACTGGACTAAAACATTTTTAGAGTCTATGTCAGACATGGCGTCCATCGCACTTCTTGAATCTGTACAGATGATGTACTTTCTCTCTCGGTTTTCTAATATATAATCCAGTGCTTTATTGATGGCATACAGCTCTGCTGTGAAAACGCTAGACATGTCATTTAGTGCAAACTCGTATGAGACACTATCGGCCACAAACGCAGCCCCCACATTTTCTCTCATTTTGGATCCGTCTGTAAATACCTGTGTGTATTCTTTATATTTTTTAAGGACTAGTTCTAAAAATATTTTTCTATACATATAATTCGAGGTGTTTTCTTTTCTATATCTACTGAGGCTGTAGTCTATTGCAGGTCTGTCTAGCTCCCATGGTTCAATCGCTTGTGACGGCAAGCCCAGCATCATTGGCATTACTATATTGTTCTGCCTGCAGAAGTTTTGAAAACGTACGCCTAGTGGCTTAGTGCGGCCGCTTCTGTTGTACAATTCCAGGAATGGAGAGAAGAAAATAGTTTTATGGGCTACGTGATCTTCAAGGGATAACAATCTTGTCGCGTAATTACACATTAGGATATCCCTTCTTCTGTATAATGCAGGTTCTCCACTTTCAGCAAAGAGGCTTACTAAAGGGCTAGACCTCAAAGCTCCTAATGACATTCTTATTCCCTCATTATGTATAGGATTGATCATACGCAATGTAGAATCCTTTGCTGAACCGTACACTATGCACCCATAGTCCAACTTGCTTCGAACAAAAGCCTTGTAGAAGTTCAACATGTTGGTACAATCGGCTCCCCAGACTGTGCCCTTTAGAACTTTAACTGCGTTCAGTTTTTTAATGCATTTTTCTTTTAGATCTTCCAGATGTGGACGCCAAGTCAGCTTTTTATCTAAGGTAATCCCCAAGTATTTCACTCTTTCAGAACAAGGTATGCTTTTTCCATATAAATTTAAGATTACTGCTGGTTGCATTTTACGAAATCTATGGAAGTGTACGCAGCTACTTTTATTAGGGGAGAAACGTAAGCCGTTTCTGTCCGACCAATCCTCCAAATTTCTTATAACGCTTTGAAGATTTGCGTGAGTATTTGTAAGCTTCCTAGAACTACTAAATATTACAAGGTCATCTGCGTACAGTAACCCTCTAACGGCTGGTTCCATACATGTCATTACACTGTTAATAGCTATTAGAAACAGAACGGGACTTAAAATACTACCTTGTGGCATTCCATTTTCTTGGATGTAGCAAGATGATAAAATATTTCTTAGACGTACTTTAAAGGTGCGTATTTTTAAAAAGTTTTGTATGAATTTTGGGAGATTCCCCCTAAAATCCCAATGATGCAGTTGCTTCAATATTGAATGCCTCCACACCATGTCGAACGCCCTTTCTATATCGAAAAACACTGCAATAAGATGATGCTTTTGTAAAAAAGTGTTTTGAATTTCGTTTTCTAGTACAACCAGGGCATCCACTGTACTATGATTTCGGCGGAATCCCGTTTGTGCGCTATTTATCAATTTTTTTGATTCCAGATACCATATTAATCGTCTGTTTACCATTCTCTCAAAAGTTTTGCATAAGCAGCTGGTTAATGTAATTGGTCGATACGAAGTAGGTTCAGAGCTATTTTTGCCTTTTTTCAATATTGGAATCGTGATGGCAGTGCTCCATGCTTTTGGGAACTGTCCTTTCACCCAAATTCTATTGTAAAATCTAAGAATATAGGCTTTATTTCTATTTCTAAGATTTATTTATAATGCAGAGTGTCTTCACCTGGTGATGTATTTTTTGTTTTTGATAAGGCCAGCTCTAGCAAAATTTAAAGGCTTTATTGTAACTTTGGTCACATGGCCCTTCAAGAAAGTCAATCTCTATACTTTCTTCCCTCTCTTTTGCTTGCAAGAATGTACTGGAATATCTATCAGTTCATGACACCATTGCAAAAGTTTTGGCTAGTACTTCGGCTTTATCCAGGTCGTTCGTTGTGATAATTCCATTTAAATTAAGCCCAGGAATTTGACTGCTGGATCCAACGCCTATAATTGTTTTAATTTTTCTCCAGATTTCAGCTGAGGGTGTAGACTGCTTTATATCTGATATAAATGTTTGCCACGAGACTCTCCTACTTTCTTTAATGGTTTTCCTAGCTTTAGACCTTAGGATCTTGTACCTAGCTAGGTTTTCTTCCGACGGGTGCCTGTAAAAATGTCTTAGTGCTTTTTTCCTTTCCTTAATGGCTGTTTTACAATTTTCATTCCACCAAGGGGCAGGATTTTTTTTTTTATATGTACTCGTTTTCGGCACCGAGGCTTCTGC